>JAWWMS010000031.1:1292430-1342778 GCA_035048045.1 Chlorospingus semifuscus
TGCCAGGGATCCAGGGGCAGCCCCAGCTGCTCTGGGCACCTGTGCCAGGGCTGCCCACCCTGCCAGGGAAGGATTTCTTCCTAACTGATGGACACAAAAGCTTAAACAGCAGTCAGAGGGGGAGCCAGAGGGGTGTTATGGAAAATTCCTGCTGCTTATCCTGGTCCTCACTCTGATGACAGCTCCAAACCACATCATCCTTCCTCCCCCACACTCCCACCAGCCCAGCCTGGTCCCTGTCCTCTCCTCCCTCCCATCTCACACACTGCCTCTCCCCAGGGATGCTCCCCCCTGGCATCCAGCAGCCAGCACAGCATTCCCCGAGCACCTCAGGCTCCTCCCTCACTGCTCTGTGCTCATCTCCTTCCTGCAGCTCCTCAGCTCCAGCTCACACTGCTGCCTCCCCCATGCTGCTCTCTGGACACCCCAGAAGCAATGAGAGCCTGGGAGGGGTGCCTGGAGCTCAGTGGGACCCCAGGGATGTCCCCCAGGGATGTAACCCCAGGGATGTCACACCCCAATGATGTCACACCCCAGGGATGTCCCACCAGGGATGTCTCCCCCAGGGATGTCACACCCCAGGGATGTCACACCCCAGGGATGTCACACCCCAGGGCTGTCCCCCCAGGAGCAGCGTGTCCCTCTGTGTGTTCGGAGCAGTGCACACACGCCCTCCCAGCAGAGCAGATGCCAGCCCTGCTCCGGAGCACTCTCCACCCCCAGCCCTGGTGATTTACCTCTTTGGAAGGTTTCCTGAGCACATCACCTACTCCACCCCCGCTCCTGAGCCCGTGACTCAGAACAGTAACAATGCACATCAGCAGCGTCTCGCACGTATGCTCCTTGTTCTCTTCCTCCAGCTCCTCAGCGAGCAGCTCTGGGAACACAGCAAGCAAAGACACGTTTCACAGCCAAGATTAGCTCTAAATCCTCCTCTCCATTCTTTGCTGGCTATGCTCTCCCCCTCAGAGTGCCAGCCTGTGCTGCAGATCCCTGTGGGTTCATTCCCCAAATAATCAATCACAGAACAGTGTGGGTTGGAGGGAACCTCACTCATCCAGCCCCTGCCCAGCAGGGTCACCTGGAGCAGCAACACAGAACATCCAGGTGGGGTTGGGATGTCCCCAGAGAGGGAAACTCCACAATTCCCTGGGCAGCTGCTCCAGGACTCTGCCCCCTCCATGGAGAGAAGCTCTTCCTCATGCTGAGGCAGGACCTGTTTTGGTTCATGGCCACTGCTCCCTGTCCTGTCACTGGGAACCACTGGGAAGGGTCTGACACCATTCTCTGACACCCCTGGGGATACTGTGAGGATTGATGGGATCCCCTCTCAGCTTCCCCTGGACTAAACAGGCCCTGAACCGTCTCTGCCCATAGGGGAGATGCTCCAGACCCCTCCTCACCCCACAGCCTCCCTGGACCTTCTCCAGAGCCCCCTGGGAGCAGATCTCCTCCCTGCCCTCCTCTCCCCACCACCAGTTTTCCTTTGTGCCTGAACTGCTGCCTGTGACTGGGTGCAATCTCTCTGCATCCCTGCTCTCATGCACAGCTCAGCTCAGCAGATGCCTGTTTATACAGAACCCGAGCTTTTTGACAGCTCCGAGGACAAAGTGTTGCCTCTTCCACTCTCCCCTGGTGCCTGACAGATTGCACAGCCTTTGGGCTGCACTCAAAATGGCAACTTCCACTCGGAGCTTTCAAATGGCTAAAAGATCACTGCTTGTGGAAACAGCATCGTGCCAGAAAAGCAACACACCTCTCCTGACCTTCTCTTCGCTCAGCTCCAGGCTCCAACTTCACTGCTTCACTTGCAGAGCTGCTAAAATCCACTCCCCAACCTCACACACTCCCCTGTACCCATTAAACATCTCCCAGAAACGCTCCTGAGCAGATCCCACCCTCCCACAGGCAGCCCTGTGCAGCCCTGAAATACCCAAAACCCGAGAGCAGTGGCCAAATATGGGGCACCAGGAACGCCCCTGAGCACAAGGACCCTGGAATTATTCTGATTATTTGTGATACAAAAACATCCCTGAGTCTTCCTTCCTGCAGTCAGAGAGGAGCTGAGAGAAGCAGCTTTTCCTGCAGCTTTTCCTGCAGCTTTTCCTGCAGCAAGGCTGAATTTTACTGTCCCAGAGAGGACCCCTGAGCCAAGCAGAGCCTCTGCTCCTGTGAGCAGGGCCTGGTGGCATCATTGACCATGCAAGAGCTGCCCTTCCCAGAGAAACTGGGATGTTCTGTCTGCCCCTCCCAGCCAGCACCGTAAATCTCTCACATGGAAATTACATTTTCTAGAAATAAAACTGAAATATTTCAATACCCAGGTAATATCTCACTTTCTTGATCTCCAAAGCCCCCAAACCTATCCTTGTCTACTTAATCCATGGAGCACTTCCTGCCATGATATTAAAAGAGTTTCCTTAGTTTAAGACAGAACAATGCTGCCAATAAACCATATTTCACAGGGCATTATCTTCTGAGATCACATTTAATAGTCTCATGTTTTAAAATAATAAACTTTGCAAAGAGGCAAACTGCATCTTTTCCTTCTGCAATTGATGCAGAAAATTAAAGAGTATGGCAGTGTTTTATGAAGTCTGGTTTAGTTGTAAGTTTCTCTGCTTTAGTCACTTCATCTAACAGATGTTATTTATGCTGCTGGCCTAAATTAATCCTATCTCAAGTTAATCTCGTGATAGTTTTGTTCTCAAATCTATTGCATAGGATTTTCTGAAGAAGTCATTTCAATTGAAGGTGATTAAGTAAAGAAAGAGTGCAAGCTCAGGGTGTGAGTTAGGAATCCCAGGGAGGTACTCACGGTCCGAGGGGATGACGGAGGAGCAGTTCTCACTGCTGCCTGCCTTGCACACATCTGAGTAGAGGAACTCTCCAGTCATGGTCTCGCCGGGCTCTGTGCGATCTGCAACCACAAAATGCTGCATCAAAGGATGCTCCAACACCCTGCAAGGTGACTCCTCAGGTATTGGGGCTCCCCATCACACTCAGTGTGCAATTACAAGGCATTTAGAGCAGTACCTTACCCTAGAGTTTAGAAGGGCGCAGTTGCTTCCTGATTTACACATTCCATGGTTTTAAATTCAACCACAAAACCTTTTTTATTTCCCAGAATCCCAGATTCACTGAGGTTGGAAAAGACCTCCAAGATTCTTCATTTAGTGGCTGATGCCCCAGCCCAGAGCTCTGAGTGCCACATCCAGGCCTTCCTTGGGCACCTCCAGGGATGGGCACTCCAAACCTGCCTGGGCAGCCCCTTCCAAGGCCTGAGCACCCTTTCCATGGAGAAATTCCTGCTGCTGTCCCACCTGGGCACCCCTGGCACAGCTGGAACCCACTCCCCAGGGAACAAGAGCCCATTATTTCTGTAACACAACCCGGGGGAAGGAGCAGCTGGCACTGACCTGGCAGCAGGGTCTCGTTGGGCAGCTTGTCCACTTCCAGGATGAAGTCGTCCTTGAAGAAGAGGTAGCCCACGATGGAGAAGAGGTAGACCAGGATGAGGGCGAGCACGGCCGTCAGGATGATGGAGCGCCCGTTGCGCGTCACGCTCTTGATGACGTTGAGCAGCGTCTCCTCCCGGTACACCAGGTCAAAGAGCTGGGGACAGCCACGGCACACATGGGGCACCAGCAGCACTGCTGCCCCCCTGTCCTGGCCCAAGCACCCCGAGCAGGAGGAACTGAGGCAGCTGTGCCCTCCCTGCAGCAGCCTGGCCAGCAGCCCGTGCCGCGGGCAGGGGTTCCTGCCTCGCTGCTAGACACACACCAGGCTGCCAGCACAGGCTGCTGCCTGGCTTTGATTTTGTGGTATTATCTACCCCCTCACAGCCTCCAAACAGCTCGCTGCAAATTGCAATTTGCTGTTTTCTTTAAATCTTAATTCACTGAGCATTTCATTAAAAAAGTGATATTTTCCCCCAAAATCTGTGTTTGGATTTCTCTGCTGATGTTTCCTTCATTTTTCACTGGGTCTGGGATAACCCACAGCAGAGCCCAGGTTGTGGCTATGCTGGTGGATCACAGGACAGGTATTTGTTAAATTGGACCTCCATGAACACAGCAAATAACCAGCTCAGGTACCAGAGGATGTGGCAAACATCAACCAAGGCCACAAAAATAGCCTGTTCTGAATGGGATTCAGCTTTGCTTCAACACTGACACATCTCCACCACCACCAGACCCCCTCCTTCAGTGTTATTCTAGAAGCACTGTGCTGTGCAAGGTGAATCCCACCCCAGAGAGAGGGAATGTGTGCCAGGATCTGTGCCCATCTGTGAGGGCTGGAGCCTGGATCAGCCATGGAGACATTCCAGAGTCATCCAGCTCTCAGAAAGCACAGACACTGTGCTCCAGTTATTGATAATAATACAGCAAAGCATCACAGCCCATCTCATTCTGCCCCATGGCAGGGACACCTCTCACTGTCCCAGGTGCTCCAGCCCCAGTGTCCAACCTGGCCTTGGGCACCGCCAGGGATCCAGGAGCAGCCACAGCTGCTCTGGGCACCTGTGCCAGGGCTGCCCACCCTCCCAGGGAAGAATTTCTCCCTCATATCTCATCTAAATCTCCCCTCTTTGGTTTAAATGCATCCCCCCATGTCCTCTCCCTATCTGTGCAAGAAGTCACACATCAGCAGAGGGATGTGGCAGGAGTCCTGCTGTCTCCCTAGGTAACTTCTCCTAAAGAAAACCTTCAGTCTGTGGCTCTTCCCAGTGTCTGTCCAACAGCCTCCCAGCAGAAAAGCAGAAATTCCCCTGGATATGCCCAAGATGGGACTTCACCAACAGAGCAGAAGATGTTCTGAGGGCCAAGCAAGCACCCACCAAGAGGCTGTAGAAGAACTCGTGCACGAAGAGCCCCAGGGCACAGATGAGCAGGTACAGCAGGTGATAGAGGAACTCCACGTCCATGATCATGGCCTTGTACCCTCGCGTGAAGGTTCCGCAGTTACCCACAAAACTCATCAGGAAAATGATTTTATTACAAACCTAAGGGAAGAGTAGCCATAAATTAGATACAATATCAGGGAAAACAGACTGTTTTTTCAAGCTAGAGGTAACTTGGCACTTTTCTGGGCAATCCTTTCCAATGCCTGACCATTCAGAAATTGCTGCTGCTGTCCCCCCTGAGCCTCCCCAGCCCAGTCTAAGGCCATTCCCTCTCCTCCTGTCCCTGTTCCCTGGAGCAGAGCCTGATGTCCCCAACTGTCCCCTCCTGTCAGGAGCTGTGCAGAGCCACAAGGGCCCCCCTGAGCCTCCTTTTCTCTAGGCTGAGCCCCTTCCCAGCTTCCCCCATCAGACTCACAGTGCATCATTTCGTGAGCCTCACACAACCCCATAAACACTGAGGCACTTTGGGTGAATAACCTCGTGCTTTAGGTCACAGACTCCTCCCCATGACTGTCTGAAGCTGGAGCTGTTCCTACACTGAGCAAAACCTCAGAGCTCTGTCTGCAGCCTGGGGAACCAGGATTAAATGAACAACTCAGAGCCCTCGTGTGAGGAGCAGCCCAAGGAGGGAATTACCCCTCCCAGCAGTCCCACCACCACGTCCCAGGCTATTTCTGCTCCATGTCTTCATGAGCAGGTAAGGAACCCTGACCTCAGGGGCAGAGGAGGTCAGAGAGGCCCCCTGGGTGCTTACATTGAAGGCTCCCAGCAGGAAGAGGGTGGGCTGCAGCCCCACGGAGAAGATGAGGCGCAGGATGGTGGAGGCGATGAGGGCGCGGATGCCGTGGGGCTTGGGCAGCGCGATGACGATGGCCAGGGAGATGAGCATGGCTGTCCACAGCAGCCCCGACAGGTGGGGCTCCAGCGTGCCTGGGCAGAGGCAGAACACACCATTGCTGCACAGCCAAACCCACCAGAGCACTGCCCTGGGTCCTGCCTGCGTGGGCATCACCCACCCACTGCCCTGGGTCCTGCCTGCGTGGGGCATCACCCACCCACTGCCCTGGGTCCTGTGTTGGTGGGCATCACCCACCCACTGCCCTGGGTCCTGCCTGCGTGGGCATCACCCACCCACTGCCCTGGGTCCTGCCTGCGTGGGCATCACCCAACCACATTCAGCAGCACCTGAGCACAGAGCCTGCAGCAGCTTTAATTACAAACTCTTTACTAAATCCTTATGCAGGTGGTAAGTGCTACAGGATCTCCATTGTGGTGCTCACACCTGAGTGCTGAGGGCCCTCTGCAGCCCCTTTGCTGTGCAGAGGCAGTGCCTGGGCAGGTGAGGACACTCCCTGACACTGCCCCTGATGTGCTTTTGGTCAGACCCTCACACTCATTTTTGGCATCTTTTGCTATTACTGGGTCTGTTCAGACTGTCCCCTGAGACTGGCTGCTTACACAACACCGAGCCTGCGTAGCTAAAAATACACTTCCCTGAAAGAGCCATAAAAAATATCCAGCCCCAAACACCATTTACCCAGGTTTATGCAGAATGGCAGACACCTCTTCCTCAAAGCTGACTTAAAAAATTTTTGCCTTCAAGCAACTGGTTCTCAACAGACAAAAAAGCAAGATCCCCCAAATTTCACAGCACTCTGCAGCTCTTCTGCAAGCACATCCTCACAGAACTTGTGTCTGACTGGCAAGATCCTCACCCAGGGCTTTTCTCCCCTGCTCCCAAATTCAGGCAGCTTAGGAAATATTACTCTCATCTGACTACCACGAGCAGCCATTTAATCTTGTTCCAAATCACTGCAGATTAATAAAGACAGCAGAGGATGGATGGAAATTAAAAGTTAATAAGCGTAAAGTTGAACAGCTGTTTTGGCTGCCTGGGGGGAGTTTGGGCTCCTGAGCTGTCACACAGCACGAGGTGCAGAGCTGGCAATGGAGTCACTGGGTGGGAACAAGCCCCAGCACGGGGAGGGACAGAGGAAATGTGCAGCAGCTTATTTAGGAACGACTTATCTAAAATCTGAATAAGATTTATTGGGAATTCATCTGCTTTCAGGAGTTGCAGCAGCTCGTAGCAGGCGTGAAGAACACCTGGAGTGAGTGAGGCTCCCAGGGGCTCCCTGAACACCCAGGCTGGGAGCAGCATCCTTGCCCTGGCACACAGAATAAGGGTGGTCACTGCTCACCTGCTGCTCCCACCCTGACCCCAGAGCCTTGCTGGGACTCCCTGCACAGCCACAGGCAGGAGGAACATGCAGCCAGCAGGGACTTCTGCCTGTCTCTGGAATTCTCACCATTCCAGCACCCAATTCCAGGCATCCAGTTTTGTTTCTGCTCCTCAAGTCAGAAGTTTTACAGCTTCTGCTACTGTCAGATGCTCATCAGCTGCTCAGTTCACCGTGTCTGAGCAATTCAAGACACTGACAACTTCCCCCAAACAGTCTGTTTGGAAGAGTCTTTTTTTTTTTTTAAGCTAAATATAAGATACACATGTATTTATTTACTTAACTTTTTGGATTCTAACTAGGAGAGGAAGAGGTTTTATCAAAATGCTACCTGATAAATAAAGAATTTCAAATATGTAGGGTAGGGCACCTTCAAAATGCCAAACAATCCCCCCACAGCCTTGCAGTTTGTAATCTCAGGGAACTCATTTAACCAGCAGCTTTCCTGGCAGCCATAAATTCAGAGCTTTTAACTTGGGATCTTTGCAACTAGAGACAGAAATTCAGCTGCTCTTTGGGCTTGTTAGAACCTTCCAGCCAGGATCTGGGCTGTCCCCACCCTGCTGTGACACTGAGGAGCAGCAGCTGCAGCCACAGCCTGGTGGTCCTGATGGCAGAAGGTAAAACTGCTCTGGAATTTGGTCTAAAACATCCCTCTGACAGGCTTTTCCAGGATGCAAACCCCCTACACACAAGGGAAGAGCTCCTAACCAGACATTCCCATGGCTCTGCAAGTGATGCATGTGACACTGCTGAGAACACCCCTGTGCATTTCCCAATGCAGGACCCAGCCCTGCCCTACCAGGGTGCAGCTCTGGGAGAGGCTGGATCTGCTCAGTGTCACTGGGCTGCCTCTGAGAGCCACCAGGGACCTGGCACTGAGCAATGCCAGGGTGCCAGCCCAGAGCTGGGGGCAGGAACGTGGCACCCTGCGCCCTGTGGGAATGCTCTGCAGTGCTGGGAATGGGCTCCTCTTCCTCATCCTCCTGTGGTCACTGCTCCCCCTGCCAAGGCAGGACAGTGTCACCCACCCCAGCACTCACAGCGCCCCTGGAGCACCAGGAAAATCCTGTGGAAAATGCCATTAACAAACTGCAAGCTCAAGGAAAACAACACATTCAACATTTCCCCTATTTTTAGCTCAATCCTTAATTACAGGACTTTAGACTGAAGTAGAACAGTCAAGCAATTAGAGGAGGATGTTTGTCTCAGGTAATTTTTTCCCCTAGGAAAAAGCATGGCTTTACATTTTCCTTAAAAATGTCTCAAGAAAGAGTAAGAGAACAGCAGAGTTTAAAACAAGGCAATGTAAAAAGGCAAATCCTGTTCTCCTACCCCCACTGATGTAGTGCACAGACACGAGTGGGGAGAGCAGAATTTGTCTCACTACACCTTATTTGTTCACATGTTTTCTATGTTAAATACCAGTACCTCCTCGAATTCCCTTGAATGGGTAGAAAAATGCCACGAGCAGGTTCATGAGGACAGCCAGGTTGAAGGAAATGCTGCTCCAGAAGGACATGTTCCGAGCACACCAGTACAGGAAAGGCTGAGCTGAAAGAGAGAAAATGATTTCTTTTTAATGGAAGGTTTAGTAAAAATAAGAGGTCTCTATAAAAAAAAATATATCACCACCAAAACAAGTTTGTTTTCAGTTTGCCCAAAAGCACAGCATCAAAAGTAATAATATTCATGGCTTATTCTGAATTTTTTTTATTAGTCTTTGGGGGCCCTTTTTTTTACTATCTTGGGGGCCCTTCAAGTTTCCTAGATGGTGTTTTAAGGCAAAGGCTCCCTGTTTCCAACATGGTTTAGCAGCAGCAAGAGAACAAGCTGAGGAACTGCAGAGATCAAGCACTTGAAGTCTCCCCTAATAACACACTTTGTACTCAGAGTCACAGCAAGAACAACTTGGAGGAGGAAAATGAGCTCCAGCCCCATCCCTGCCAGTAGCTCACCTGCACCAGGCAGTGCCACCTGCAAATTCATTTTCTGCTGAGAACAGCCCAAAACAGCCCCAGAATAAGCAGGGGGTGAAGCTCCCTGGCCTTCCTCTGCCCTGGGGGCAAAGGACTCAGCACATCTCAATGTACAACCAACAGCACATTTAAATCCTTGGTGTTACCCAGAAATACTTCTCAAAAAGACTCCTAATTTTAATAATCCCTGCAGCCAGAACCAAGAGGCAGAAAGCAGAAAGATTCCTTTGCTGAAGTGGTCGTGAACCCAGCAAAGCTGCCTTGCAGTTATTCCCTCTGCATCCAGGCAAAATCCCCTGATTTTGGCTCCTGCAGGCTTACTGCACAGCAAACTGAGTCCTCCTGAAATCTAGAGTAGTGAAAAAACTCCATTAAAAATGCTCTCAAAGGGAAAGGACTGTTTTGTCCTGGTGGAAGGAGGCAGCTGGTTTAGAGTTCAGAGAGCAAAGAAAAAGCTCTCAGTAAAATTTAGGAACAAGCTGAAAATGCAGACTTTGGGCTGAATGATAATTTATAACATGCAGCAGTTCTGAGCCTTGCAGGAGCCACCAGTTCTCTCCAGAAAATCCCCTCCTCTAACACCCCCAGCTAACAAAGGGGTAAAGAATTCCACAATACCTCAATGTTCTCAATTTCCTTTTAACTGGAAGAATGTGTAACCAGATTTAATTAATTTATATGGGATTATATAAGGGTGATTATAAAGGTCCAGGTTTAACTTTAATCCTGCCCTTGGTGATGGACACTGACTCTCTGTCTGTGCAGTGCTTCTGCCTGGCTTTGGCAGCTCATTTCCATTCTTAATTAACAATTAAGAGACTTCTGGTGCTCGGATTATGGGCCAGCACCATGAGCTGAAGGGAGAAGTACATGGGTCTTTATTTTAGAAGTATTTTTGAGGGTTGAACAGACTCTAACTGGCATCATCTGAGCACACACAGCGCTGCCAGAGGTCACAGCTCCAACACAAACTACTGAAAAATGTGAGAAACAACTCCACAAATGCAAAAAATCAGAGGACAGGCAAGGCCTGGATATTAGAGACAGAATAAATGATCCCAGTTTTTTAAAGGAAATAATAAAAGAAATATTCTCCAGTTCTGCAGGTGTATCTTGCCTAATTTGTGGCCTGTTGTTAATGATGGATGCCTTCACAGCTTGCTGGGAGACAGCCTCGAAGACAAAGTGACTCAAACAACAAAATCGAACAGAATATATGGATGCTGCTGAAGCTGCAATTTGTTTGGGATGTCACACTCCCAGATTTCTTGCAGAGCTCTCAGATTTTTGGAGCAGTCCCACATCTGCCCCACGAGGGGGTTCCAGAGCAGTCCTGCTCCTGCACTGCAGCTGGAGGGGAGCTGGTGCAGGGGAGGGAGCAGCTCTCAGTGCTCTCAGATGGAGGCCCTGAGCCCAGCAGGAAGGAGCTGCCTCATCTCACATCTCACATCTCACATCTCACAGGGTCCCTGCTGCTCAGCTCCCAGCACTGCCCACTGAGCATTCTGCAGCATTCAGCCTTCAGCTGAACAACAACAAAAATATTCAACAAATGAACTAAAAGGTTTACTGGGGGACGTGGTGGCACTCTGTGAATTAAAATATAATTCTGAGGGATTTCCCAGCTGCAAGTGGGAACATCAGAGGGAAAATCAGTGCTTGAAAGCACCTGTGTTCAGACATTTTAGCATCACAGGGATGGAAGGGACTTATCCACCTGTCAGCCAGTCTACTTGCCAAAAAAGGATGAATTCTACTTTACAATTACTTAGAAATTCATCTTTACCTTTTTCTTGAATATCTGCATCCCTAGAGATGCCCTAAGTCCACAGAATCTTTATGGCTGGAAAAGGCCTTTACAATCCAACCTTTACCAAGTCCAACCTTGCTGCATTTCCCAGCCTTACTCCCCCCTGCATCCAGCACAGGCCACTGCTCTCCTCAGCTGGGTCCTCCCTAAATCCTGAATTTGTTTTCACAAACAAGGTGTGGGTTTGCTGGTAGATAAAACTAGTACTGGGAGATAAATAATGGGAAGGATTTTACTGATTGATGAATGGAAAAAGAGATTTGCTTTGACAAATAAACTTTCGGTTTGCTGATAAACAAAACTGGACATTGAAAGATGAAAGAAACAATGGGGAAGAATAATTCTTACAGAATTTAAGAGTTTAAAATTAAAAGGGAGGGTTATATTACACATTAGAGGGAAATTTTCAGTATCAGGTGTATTGAGGAGTTTGTATTTTTAAAGTATTTTAGTTAATGGGGAAAGAGAGAAGGGAAATGCAGCCAGGAAATTGGGATAAAAAGGAGACTGCATCTTCCAAAAACTGGAGAATTTCATGGGAATGTTTTATGGCTTCTCTCTTTATTGGAATCAAACCCCAGCGTTCCGCCCCACGTGGAGCAGCACTGACCCACCTCGCAGTTTCTTCTGCCAGTTCATCTCGTTGAAGAGGTCCTCAGACTTGAGGAAGAAGTCGTTGATCTTGCTGCCCTGCTCGTCCCTCTCCGTGGTGTAGTAGATGCGCAGCTTGGACTCCTTGGTGAGGAACTCGCAGATGCTGGGCACGGGGAACACGATCTGCTCCATGGTGCGGTCCGACCTGACAATCTGCACAGCAGCCTCGTCAGTCCTGCCCACTGCTAAACACTCTTATCTCTTGGTTTTCTGCTTGTTTTGCTCCCCCTTTCAAACCAGCACACACATTTCCAAGGAACAGCAGCTTGACACAGACTGCATTTAATTTACCTTTCAGAGCAGGTCTACATTTAGCTCCAGAATTGTAATTTTTATGCTGTGGTCTTATTCTGGCAGTACTGGTCTTAGCTGGGATTTCCAAGGAGCCCAGAGAATCCCACATCAAAGCTGGGATGGAGTTCAGAGCAATGTGGTGGCCCAATTCAAGAATGTTGGTAAATTTGAGCCATAGGCAAGTACAAGGAATAACAGTTATATCTGTATTGGTTACTACAGAATTTTGGGAAGTCACAGAACCATGGACTGGTTTGGGTTGGAAGGACCTTAAAGCCCATCCAGTGCCACCCCTGCCATGGGCAAGGACACCTTCCAGTGTCCCAGGGTGCTCCAAGCCCTGTCCAACCTGGCCTGGGACACTTCCAGGGATAGGGCAGCCCCAGCTCCTCCAGGAAATCTCCGTATCTGTGAACATTTTACTTTTATAAAGCTCTTAGATGGCACACAAGGCCAAACTGCCATTTGAATCCAGAAAGAGTGGCAAAAAGCTATCACAAACTTTCTGGATTCAGCAACAGCACCGGCCAAAATGTAACAGAAGCGAAGCCACACTTGGTGCTGCCAAGAGAGCTCTGCTCAGCTCCATCCCCGAGCCCACACATGACAGCTCAGGAATAGCTGCCACTGCCAGGGAATTAAATAAATAACTCTCCCTGCATGTTCTCTAGCAGAGACAACAGTCCACACACAGGCAGGCAGAGCACCATGAATAATGCCCTGGGGCTGCCCTCCCTGTGGGTTCCCTACCTCGATCTGTGCCGTGTGCTTGGCGTAGAACTCCAGCGCCTCGTCCCCCTCGATCTGACCCCCCGGCTTCAGCATGTTCTGCAGCTCTTTGTTGTGACGAGCCAACTAAAATAAAGGAATGCACAGGGAGTGGGAGACACCAGATGTCTCTCTGTGATATTAAATTCCTGATTTTTGGCATAAAAAAAGAAATAGTACGCAGTCAGCTGCTAGGAAAGGGCAAAGTTGACAGAAGGCTTGTTCTGTTCCAACCAGACACCCTGCAGCTCTATTTTGGGAGCGAGTCAGAATGATTCAAATATGTATTTCTTTAATGCCAGTGTTGTACTCCTCTTTTCCCCATCCCCTCCCACCCTTTGCCTGGAATCTTTCTGATCACACAGAAATTCACATTCGCTCTGTCCTTCTACACCACCCCAACCCAAAGGTGTGCTCATCACCCAAAGATCCAGGCAGGGACAAAGAGAAAATCTGCATCAACTGAGCAGCAGATGTACAGAGCACTGCTCCAAAAATGCTGCTGGATGCTCCAAATTCATCCTGCAGCACAGTGAGGGTCTGTCTGCTCAGCTGCTGGAGGAACAAGAAGTCTCTAATGCAGTGAGAGATGCAGCACCAATATATTAAGTAGATTTAGATACAGTTTTCTCCCCTTTGGTTTTTTGCCTTTCAAACACACATTGTATCAATACAATGGCTCTGCTCGGCTCCAGCAGAGAGAGAATGTGGCAAGGATCGAGATTTCTGATTACACTTTAATTGATCTGTGAGTAGAATTTCTTTGGGAGTATAAAGTAACCTTTGATACAGCTGAAAAATAATACACTGCTGCTCAGTGCTGCCAAGAATTGAGCCACGTGTCCTCAGGAACTCGGTCCAGAGCCTGCCTGCTTCCCACGATAAAAGAAAATTCCCAAAATTTTCTTGCATTATACTATTTTTGTTTCTGATTAAAATTAGGGTTTGCTCTGATAACAGGAGAATGTGCAGTGAATCTGCCTCAGTGATGAGCCATGAAAACAGTTGCAGGGAAAAGCAGACTCCGGCTTTTGCCAGTTTGGGATTTGTGGTGGAACTCTACCTGATGAGCCAGGATGTAAATGTTGTGTCCCACGTTCCTCGGGGATGCAGCGACATCCTCCCCGTTCTCTCCATCCTCAAACTCCACCTCTCCCTGCAGATAGGCCTTCTTGATCACTTCCACCTGGAGAAGGAGACAGACAAGGAGAGGAGGCTCAGGCAAAGGGTGGAAGCTGCTGAGGGCAGCACTCCATGGATGGGAATGGAGCGGAGCAGGGACACCCAAAGGGAGATCAGTGGACAGGTCAGGATAAACTGAACTCAGCCTCAGCCCAGCTCACTGGCTCAACAAACTGAACCTCACGTTTCCCTGAAGGTGACACGTTCCCTCTCTGCACCTGCATCATGTTCTGAGCTCCAACACGGCCCCAAGCACTGGGATGAGTCAATGGTGCTTGTGCTGTGCTTCGGATCTCCTGCTTGTGTTTCACCAGCTCACACACGAACCAGCCCCAAAACCCTGCCGGGGCTCACTGGACAGCTCTGGGGCCACAAGGGATTGTCACTTCTCTGTCCTCTGTGCAAATGAAGAGCCAGGAGCTGGGGAGGGGTCCCGGGACTCACCAGCTCCTTGGGCCTCATGTTGTAGAGGATCCTCTCTGCGTTCTCACTGTCGTGCCTGCTCTCCATGATGGCCAGGAGCAGCTTGGAAGCGTTGTTCTGAGGGCAGGGAAAAGCAATGGAATCACTGCCAGGAGCCACAAAGTGGGGGTACCCAGCCTGAGTGGCACCACTGTGCTGCCAGAGGGCTTCAGGGACACGGGTCCTGCAGGCAGAGTGTGCCAGGGCTCTCACAGCCTCACCTCACCATCCCTCTCCTCTCATTACTGACCTACACAACTTAACAGGATATTTTAGCAGTTTATTCCCCAAATTCTACTCATTGAAAGGCATCAAATTAACCCCAGCCAAGGTTTAAATTTCTAAAAATGCTGCTGTTTTCATGACCGTGTTGTTTTGTTTTGATTTAAGGATGCTGCAGCATCACCACAAGCTCTGAGCTCCCAAATGGTGCAGCTCAGCTCTGCTGAAGATGCTGCTGATTAAATCAAGGGACAGCCAGGGCTGAAGACACAGATGTGCTTTGCTGCTCTTAACTGAAATCACTCTGCAGTCTGCTCACGCCAAGGAACACAGGGAGGAAATGGGAAACTACCACAAGGCACCAGACTACTTTAATACGAACAATTAAGATTAAAATCCATCATGCCTGACAATAAAACCCAATAAAAGTATTTAATTTTGAAGTATAACGCTAATCGAGTCTAAAAGCATTTTTTATTTACAATAATAAAAAACCCACATTACCCATAATAATGGTGTGAGTCGGCAACGGAAAACAAGGAGACACTGCAGTGTCAGGCAGGGCAGTAAGTCAGAAAGGAAACATTTCTCAAGCACAGGCTGAAGCAAGAGTGCCCTGGGACTGCTGTTGCTAGAGGGGAACCTGCTCCTGTGTTTTTGTGTTTTGAAACCAGCAGCAGGGCTAATTATTTCAGCATTAATATGGACAGCCATAAAGAATTGTTGATTTAATGTCAACCTATTAAACAACACCAATAAAGTGTTAGGAAAGTAGTTGCAACATGAGAAATTTCACTTCCACTGTCCACGTAAAAGCTCAGCAACAACAGAAGAGTTTTCATCAGCTTTAGAGTTTTTACAGGAAGTGATTTTAGGATTCTTCAGCATATTCTGACTGCCTGCATCCCCCATCTGAGAACTGGTGGCTCCATGTCATCATTTAAAAGATGAAATACCTGTGACAAACAATCTTTGGGCACTGCCTGCAGCTCACTGATGTGTATCATTTTTGGGCACTTGTGAATATTGGGATATAACAAACACCCACATCATTTTAACAGTAAAATCACATTTTATCCCACTGTTAACACGCCTCACGCAGAGCATTCACTTGCCTTCAGCTCCAACACGAGGTCCATCCTCTTCTTTCCCAGAGGGTTGATGTCATTGAGAATTAATGCTGTGATGATGTCAATGCCGTTGGACTCGTGGGTAGCAATGCAGTTCTGTCCAAAGAAAAGTCATCAGCCTTCACTAATTGCCTGCACTACACACACAGCCCGGGCTGGTGACCCTCAGAGCAGCAGAGTCCCCTCTGTCATCACCTCGTGGGCTGCCCGGGCTGGAAAGCAGCACACAGAGCTCCAGGCAGGGCAAGAACAAAAGATTGAAGGCGTTTTGTTCCAAGCTTTTCCTCTCCTCAGCCATGGTCCTGCTGGAGCCCCCGGGCTCAGGAAGCAGGAGGACCACGGCTGATAAATGAAGCATTTCCATGCCAAAGCTGCAGGCTGGAGGAACAGTGCTTTACTGAGATTAGGGAGAGTTTTCTTCATTATAAACGTGCCAATCAACACCTACTTCAGAGCTGTCTACACAAAGAAAGGGAATTTCCATAACCTCCTGCCTACCCTTCAGCCCTGCTCTTGGAATGGTCTGTACCTAAAATGTACAAACAGCAGCTTGCTGGCTTCAAAATCCAGAGAGACATTCCTGTTCTGTGCTTGAGCTCCACACCTAGAACACCTGAGGGGTTTTATTCCACCTGACCCAGAGAGCAGAAGGACACTGACCATTCTCCCTGGCATGCACAGCCTCACACATGAGGAGAGACAAAGACAGAAAAGTCACATCCCAGTCTTTCAGGACAATATTATGGTTCAATTAATAAGGAAATGGAGACAATAAGTGGAAACTGGCACAGGGTGCCCAGAGCAGCTGTGGCTGCCCCTGGATCCCTGGCAGTGCCCAAGGCCAGGCTGAACACTGGGGCTGGAGCACCTGGGACAGTGGGAGGTGTCCCTGCCATGGCAGGGTGGCACTGGGTGGGATTTAGGGTCCTCCCAACCCAACCCATTCTGGGATTATATCAAGTACAGCAATTCCCCACTCTCCCTGTCCAGTCTAGTGAAAGCAGAAACACTTCTACTGCTCTGAGTGCTTCAATTCCTCAGAGGGGGCCCTGAGAAAGACAGGTTGATTATGAGAAGCTTATAAACAAAAAAAATCCTCCAACCTGGGGGGGAAATAAAGTGGTCAGTGTTGCGAGACAGCAGCAGGCCAGCAGAGCTGGGGCCCAGGGAGAAGGGGGATGCATTTCCCAGCTCTGGGTTCATTACCTGGTTCTCGTGGCAGGGCCCCTGGCAGTACTCAGTCAGACTTTCCAGCGTCTGGTTGATCAGTGCCACGTTTTTCTCATTGATATACAGACCCAGCAGTCCAAGTCCCCCAGTTGTGCTCCCACAGATGCAGTCCAGGAACTGCAGTGTCTCACACACCAGGTTGTAGTTGGTCTTGTTGTTCTGGCAGCGTAGGAAATTCTGCGAGGAGAGTGTCAAAGCCATGAGGGAGGGGAAAAACCATGCAAAATGCTCTTTGGCTGATAGTATTTATTAGGTTCATCCATCCCCAATTCCACTGCATGGTGGATTGCTCTGGCTCACTGTACAAGCAGTTTAAGCCTCTTTCCAGGGCTTATTTGCAACGTGCTGCTGTCCTGAGCAGCTTGCTGGCTTCATGCTGTACAGCAGAGAACAGAGTGCATCCCATAAACAGAGAGATGCATTAGAGCCTGACACACCCAGCACGGAACAGGCACTCTGGGAAGCTCTCTGCAGCCTGGAAGCCTCACCCCACCTGCTGCACTTCCCTGAGCATCACTCCAGGCTCCCTCCTTCCCCCAGACCTCTCTGGATTCCCTGGCTGGGGCCTCACAGCAGCTCCACCTGCACAAGAGGGACCCGAGTGCACACCTTGAAGGAAGGTGCCTTAAGATGGAATTCTCTCCACTGCATTTCCTTCCATGTAATTATTGTGATTCCTGCTTGAAGCTGCTGATTGGGAGCAGCTCCTCTAATGAAAAGCCAGATTTGCCACTGTGGATTTGACAGCTTTCTGCTGTTAATTCTCCTATATTCCAAATGAAGAAAAGCACCTAACCCACCCAAAAGTGAAGGACAACTAATGAAAACCAATCTCCCAGTGACTCAGATGCTGTTTGCCAGTGCATTCCCAGCAGTGCTGCAAAGATTAGCAGCCACTACCACTTGCTTTTCCTTCAAGTTTCAGCAGGAAAACTCTTATTTAGCTTAATTCTAGCAGGTAACAACAATTCCAGGGTGAAAAAGCCCTCAGAGGAACAGAAGCCATGGAGTGTGGAAGCAGCAGGGTCTTTCCTGCCAGCCCAGAGAGCTGCACTGTCCCTGGCTGTCTCTGCCTGAGTCAGACTAATGAGTCTTTTAAGGCAAACGGAGAGAGAAATTGCAGATTCAATGGAAGGCGAAGCTAAAAAAGGAAAACGCTGTCTATGAATGCAGACTAAAGGTGACAGTGATTCAGCACATTTCAGCTGATTGCTCATTTAGTATCCTGACTTCTGATTAACTTGTCAGAATGTAAAAAAGGTTGATCCTACAGAAATTGGAGCTCGTGCCTCCCTCCAGGAAAAAAAGCAAAATGAAAGGATAATACCCAAAGTGAGGAGGTAAAAATGCTCCCTGGCTGCTACACAGCATTTATTCTGATTGCTGCTAAGCCTGTACCTGAGCTGCCTGACCCACAGTCAGCAAGGAGAGAAGAGGAATGAGGCACAAGACATTGTTAGGCTGAAACAAGGGAAAGGAAAAAAATTGTAGAAAACAAATCCCTGCTGCACTGTGAGAAATTGCCCCAGGGAGTGCCTGCTGCTGTCTCAGCCAGGACAGAGTGAACTCTTCATTTTCAGTCCCCCAGAGCACCTCAGAGTGGGAACACAGCTCTGCAGTGCTGAGTGTGCCAGCCCACTGCTCCCTGTGGGAACGACCCCGGGGTGGACAGACCCTGCCCCAGGAGCAGCAGCCATGGCAGAGCCAGCCAGAACACCTGGGAAGCACCCACTGCTCATCCGACTCCTTGCATTCATTGGGGAGGGCACTGCAGCTCCTCCATCCAGAGGATCCAGCCAGAACACCAGGGAAGCAGCCACTGCTCATCCCAGCCCTTGCATTCATTGGGGAGGGCACTGCAGCTCCTCCAGCCCCGTGGAACAGCATCCACATGGAGCAAACTGGGGCTGTGCTGGGAAGGGAAGGGCTGCCTGATGCAGAGGGCACAGCACTGCAGCTGCCCGAGCACCCAGAGACCTCATCCTCCTCCTCCTCCTCAGCACAGCAGCTCCTCCAGCAGGACTGGCACTGCCCTGTGTTTGCCCATCAGCCTGGAAAGGCTGGGGGTGCCCAGCACACACCTGCACCAGGCAGCTGATCCCAACTCCCTCATTCAAATGTGATGTGCAATTCCTGGAGGGCCCTTCCCTGGACCTTTAGGCAGCGAGTCCTCTGGCACAACTGCAGGGAGCTCAGTTACATGTACCAGCTGCAGACACCAAGATTTTGGAGGATCAGACACTTGTGCCTTCCTTTTGGGGCTGAGGGAGAAGGACAAACCTCGAGGCAGGCAGGCAGAAAGAGGATTACACTGGAAAAGCTGCTCTACCTTTTTTTCTTTGTTGTTGTTACAAAAAGAAATCCCTTTTTCACTCAGAGCTGACTACAGCTACCTGCTGTTTGGGAAATGGGATTGTTGAGGCCAAGTTTCTGCCCTGGCAGGGATCCAAGAGCGCTCCTATAGCTGCGGGTGCTGGCCAAAGGCAGCAGCGGATCCTGCGCGTGCGGTTTGGAACCGCGCCACAGAGAATCCTCTGACAAAACACACATCACAGGGCTCTTTTCCTTCAGAACCAGAGAAAGGCTGATGGATGGAGGCGACCTGGGCGCTCAGAGATGCTCCCAGAAGGGTTCCGTGCAGCTGGGATCCCACGTGCTGCCCTGCCGGGCAGTCCCGCTCAGAGGAAGCGACTTGGCAGCGCTGCAAAGCTCTCACGCAGGGTCCCACGCTCCTGCCGGCCACGGAACAATGGGCAATCAAGGCAATTATTGCTCTTTCTCGGGGCATTTAGCACATTGTACAGCGCCTCACCAGCTCCTCCATCCCAATGCGGCAGGGCTGAACAAAAATCATCTGAATTAGAGCCCCTTTGTGAGGGGGAACCTGCTCTGGGCTCCCTGAATTCTACAAACACGTCCCAGGGCAGCACAGGACACCGAGGCTGCCAGGACCTTTGGACACTGCCAGCTCCAACCCCTGTCACGAGGCAGCTGGAGCAGAGCCTGGCCCGTCCTCTCCACATCCCCCATCAGATGTTTGCACACATGGGGAGAGATGCTGAGCTCCTGTACAGCCTGACCTCTCCCAGCTCCCCCTGCCTCTCCTTGCCCATCAGATGCTACAGTCCCATGGTCACCTCTGAGACTCCCTGCTGGACTCAGAACACAGGACTGGAGCCGGAATTCCACGTGGAGCCTGGGCCATCCAGCTTGTTCAGATGTTGCCCATCCCAATTCTCCACCAAGGGTAAGACTCCCTTGCTCCAGACCTCACCAGGGTCGCAGGGATGTAGGGTTGGTAAAGGCCAGTCCTACCAGTAAGGGGCAAACAGAAGGTGGCACTGAGCTCCCTGACCTTCTCCATGTCCCCTGTCACCAGGGGTTGTCCCCATCCCACAGCAAACCCACCTCTGCCTATCTCCTCCTGTGTGGATACAACCTAGAAATCCTTCTCACTGTGCTTTGTGTCCCCCAGCAGATTCACCTCCAGCTGAGGCTTTCCTGACACCTTCACCATGTGTTCAATTCTAGCTAGGCACATGAGCAGAAACAAGACAACCCAGGAGAACCTGCTTATTGGAAAGTTAATCTTGAGGGCTGCTGGAACCAAAGTCCCAATGTCCTCTTCATTTTCCCACATGATTTTTCTTTCTTTTCTTTCCCTCCCCTCTCAAAAGCAAATCAGTAACTTCACAGTACAACACCTGCCTGATTTCAACACATACTTTTTAAAAGCCCCAAGAAGTGTTGATCCCACCACCTTTTATGTATGTACCTTTCAAAGACCGCTGGATAACTGGATTTGCTCATATCAGCCCAGCAAGGTACAAGTACTTTTTTTTTGGATTAACATCAAAACCAAAGAGAATAATTGGTCACATAATCCATTTTAAAAGGCCTGGGGTTAGGGATAATGGTGTGGCAGCAGTGAGTGCACGAGGCACCCTGAGCACAGGTGCGCAGAACCAGGCGGTACCTGCAAGTCCCGGTTGTGGTTCTCACAGAGCAGCTGCAGGAAGCGCAGGATGGGCTGCATGATGGAGATGACAGCGCTCATCTCCAGCTCATCTTTGCTCTTGTCTGCTGCAGCCTGGGCCCCCTCCCCGGCCGAGTAGTGCTCCTCGGGGTCGGCCTCTCTCCGGTAGGTGTTGTACGCCTTGCGCGTGGCCGCCGACGCCTCCAGCAGCTGGTCCCGCACCTCCTCTGTGATCTGGCTCATGGGCTCCCTCACTGCAACACACCAGCCAGCACACATCCTCCTCAGGGAAGCTGTGCGGAAACCCGTCCCCCGGCAGCTTCACCCGCAGGCCCGGCTGATGAGCAGCAGCTCTCGGTGAGTGCGTGTAGTGTAGGTGAGGGGCTCGTGCCACACTCCGCACCTCGTACACCAACCACAGCAGGGTTACACATCTGGGGATTAACTGGTTAGGGCACACACATCTAGCACGAGCAGGAGTTATGGTAAAAGGACCTGCTTCAGAACAAAATTAGGATTTCTTCACTTATTGTTAGAGAAGGCACTGACCACAACCCACAGCCTGGGGTTGTTCCTACGGATCACATTTGGGCAGCTTGTCACGAGACAAGGCAGCAGAGTCTCAGCTCAGCTTTCCTCATTTCAATAGCACAACCTCACAAATGGATGAAGAGGGGATGAAGCTCTCGAAATCCTGAGCCAGGGCACCACTGAACTCTGAACTTTGCTCTGTGGGATCAGAGATCAGAGCATTATTGCATCAATTGAAATGAGTTCAAAACACACTCCCTGTCACTTCAGAAGGGGAATGACTGGGGATTACCTCTTTTCCTGTTGGGGACATCTCTGTCCGAGTCTTCATCTTTCTTTTTGTTTCCTAAGTCACTGGTGTTGACTGTGACAGTCGCCTTGATTTCTTGCTGTGCCAATTTCATGCGGTCATAAAAAACCTTGAAGAACTTCTCAGATTTCTTATCTTCCGTCAGTCGGCAGAAGAAGGAATGCTACAAGAGAAAAGGAACGGCATCTGTAGCTCCACACACAGTCTGAATCCAGACAATTCCACCTTTCTGCACTGTGTGCTATCCTGCAGGACTGGGAGCTCCATTAGCTGTCAGGAAGCTGAAACTAACAGCAATGGAAACTTGGAGTTTATTGTGAGGCAGCTCCAGTGTCTCAGTTTGGTTAAGTCCCTCATTAACAACTTTAATGCACATTTAAAGAGAAGTGAGGGCAATAAATAACACCAGCTTGATACAATTGGGTAGCACACCTCACTCTTGACAAGGGAGATAAGGTAAGTACCAGGAATTAAGGTAAGGAGAAGGGAATTCCCTATAATTTGATTATCAGTGCAGAAACAAAAGGGTATGGGCAAAATATAGAAGAAGAACTGTCCTGCCTTCCCACCCTCAAATCCAAGGGACTGTGACTCACAACAGGCAAAAGCCAATGTTAATCACAGACCAAAAATGTACAAACAGGGCGATGCTGTGAGGAACATCTCGTGCTGAGCTTCCCCTGTCCTGCCTGCAGCAGGCTCCTTAAAACTCCTTTTAGTCCCCACTCCAATATATCTTTAAGTGACAGAAAAACTCAAAGCACTGACTACTTTTAAGAAGGTTCATTACTCTTCTTCTGCACATATGTGCACAGAGACAGAAAGTTCTCCCTAAAATCGAGGAGAATACAAATCATGCACAGGTCAAGAAGGAGCCAACACAGTGAGTGATCAGACAACTCTTGATGAAACCAATATGCTGTTACATAAATCAGGACCAGAGCTTAAACACGACTGAAGGATGAACTTGTAAGTGGGTCACCTTATGCAGAGCATTATGAAATTAGTTAGCATTCTGCAGCGGCTCGCCATCCAACAGCTTTACATGATGAATAGGAATGAAGGCTGATTTATTGAAAAAACAAATTAAAATGGGAACAGCAATATATCCTGCCCGCTCTGCTGTGGAGCACACGGGGCCGTGGCTGCTGCTGCCTTTGATCGCTGCAGCAGCTGCACGGAGAACACACGGAGTGACTTTGAACACTCCCAGAGCTGTGCCTTTGATTACAGCCTGAGCAGCAGCGTGGCTATTTAAAGAACGTGGTCAATATTCAGGAGATGTCCCTCCCACCACTGCAATACCTCCCACCTGCCCTTAGCACCTCAGGTAAACTCTGAAGATTGTGTTTATTTCTGGTATTAACAGAGAGGAGGGCAAGGAGAATAACCCAGGACAGACATCCCAAACCCAGTCACAGCAGTACCCCCTCCTGACACCCACCAGAGAGCCCAGCAGAGCTGCCAGAGCACTGCAGGACTCTGTGCCCTCTGCCCAAACACTGCTGGGCCTGTGATGTGCCCAGGGTGATCTGGGTGCCCAGTTCATTTATTAGCATTGGTACAGTAAAAATAAAACATCCAATCCAAGAGTTTGTATCAACAATTTGAATGTTTTCTCATAATGTTTTCCCATGGCTTTAAACTGAATGAGGGCTGACTTAGATTAGGTATATTCAAGGAATTCTTCCCTGTGAAGGGGGTGAGGCTGACCAACAGCCCCTCAATAACTGGGGGGTTGAGGCAGCCAAGCCTGAACTAACTCTGTGACTTGGTGGCTGCAAGGACAGAGAGAGGAAGAGTTTGTATCCAAGGAGCATCTTGGAAATTTCACTCTACCAAGATTACAATAGTAACAACAACAACAATAATTTACAGATAGACCAGCAGAAACCACAGGCTCTAAAAAGGCCAAACACTCTGAAAAATTTGGCTGTCAGGAAGCGATGGCCATGACCTGGCTGTCACATCTGCAGAGCCCAGACAGGAGGAATTTCCCTGTGATGAAGCTGTGCTGAAGGAAAGCCTTTTTCTAATGAACCACACCAAAGAAATACCTTTTATGAGAGTAATTATTTCTTGCTGACAGACTTGATTTTTGTCGTCTTTTCAAGCTTTTTAACTGAGTTTCCACTGCACTTCAGAGAAAAAACCCCAAATGAAAGGAGCATTTCCAGTAAAGCTTTTTGTGCATGCTGTGCATACACTGAAGGGGTGTCACCAAATGATTGTTTCAGTTTAGGTCAGGATGCCTAACACCTTCACACATATGAATCAACCACATGCCAGCTCCCAAAGATACTGTATTTTAAGAGGTGTGATCTTGCAAGTTGCGCTCGAGCAGGTAACGGGTGGTGATAATTATGACAGAAATCCTAAAATCTTATTTACAGATACAGCCTCCAAGCAGAAAGTGGAGAACTCTCCCTTTTTAAAACGGAAATCGAGTGGCCATTTTAGAGCACCGTCTGCTGGGGTCCTGGCTTGTGTACAGACACCATGGAACCACGGGCTGCTGAAAGAGCAAGCGTGGAGGAACAGCCAACCTCCACACTCCTGCGGGATTTTGAGGAACAGAGCTTTAAACATAGCCCTGACACTGCAGCATCTGACACCAGCCATCCCTGAGGACCCACTCACCATCACACTGCGGTCTGGGAGCTCCTAAAAACCTGCTGCAAGAGGGAACTGTGTCCCATAAGGAACCAGCAGGGGCTGTGTCTGGCTGTCCCAGGAGGGAAAAGCTGTCTGAGAGGTGGTGGAGACACAGTCCCATCTCATACTGGAGACAGGACAGTGAAGGCCAAAGAGGGATTTGTGACGAGGATACAGGGACACAAGGACAGAGTTAGATGGGATTTTGGGAAGAAATTCTTCTCTGTGAGGGTGAGGAAGCTCTGGTACAGGGTGCCCCGAGAAACCATGGATGCCCCTGGATCCCTGGAAGTGTCCAAGGCCAGGCTGGAGCACTCTGGGCTAGTGGAAAGTGTCCCTGCCCTTGGCAGGGAATTGGAAGTAGATGATATTTAAGGTCCCTTCCAACCCAAAGCATTCTGGCATTCACACATTGTGAAACTGCATTTTATCCCAACCTTGCATTGTTAATGTCTGTTAAGCCATCAGCCCTGCACAGGAGCCATGGCAGAGCCACAGCAGCCCGGGGGGTTTGCCCCATGGACTCAGGCTCAGCAAAGAGCTTTACAAGTGCCCCCAGCCCAGGGAAGCCCAGCTGATCCCCAGAGCACAGGAACCTCCCAAGCACAGGAGCCACAGCTGGATAATGGGATGGTGATGAATTACACAGCCTCAGAAGGAAACAGACCCTCCCCACATGAGCAACATGAGTATCTGACAGGACAGATACTCACTGGGAGCAAGGACATCACCACAGAGCTCTCCATCATTTCTAAGGAGGGAGCAACCAACCACCTCCACATTGCACAGATGCAGTGATGCACATCAGCACAGAGATGCCTGTGCTGGGTTCTCCTTCCATCCCCTTGAAACAGTGAAGTTTCCTCTTGAAACATTCACTGACGTTCACTGTTCCAAGGGGATGGAAGGAGAACCCATCAGCAAAGCAGCCACACCACTGCTCCTCCTGACATCCAGACTAAAGCACCACAGAGCAGAACAACTGAAAACACCAGCTACCAGGAAACCTGTGAATAACTTCCTCTCCCCTCCATCACCCAACTCTGTTCCCAAGGGATTCCAGCCAGAAGCTCATGCCCAGCAGGACATCCCCCTTGCACCTCTGCCCCTCCAGTGCATCCCCCTGGGCCAGAGGAGGGCAGTAAGTAAATCCCACCATCACCTATGACTTTATCTCCTGGTGCACAGCACAAGAGGCAGAAGAAGAGCTGCAAATCCAGAGATGGATTTCTCTGGAAAAGAAAAACCAAGGGCCAAGTTCCAATTGCAGGACCTTGACCTGCTACAGCCCTGCCCACCCTGGAACACCAGCAGCCCCTCGAGCTCCTCACTGGCTCTGTGTATAATGTGTTCTCTTGAGAAAATAATCCTGTCTTTCTTGAGCAAGTGTCAGAGATGATGAACTACATCTCTCTATGGTCTGTTCCAGTGGTTAGTAACTGTTAGAAACATGTGGTTAAGCTCTTCTTTATGCCCCTAACTTCGAGTCACTGATGTTTTTTTAAGCCTGTGTCTCTTCTGTAGTTATTCCCAGGAACTTGGTCTCCTCTTCCCTTCTGACTATTTACATACTCTGTGAAATGTTTACCTAACGTTTCGTGCTAAACTGAAAATACCATTTTTGCTTGCTGACTTTTTATTCAGCATTAATATAATTTTCTGTGGTGGGTATTTTTTGGCATGTTCTTAAATATTGCAAATCATTAACATGCTGGATTGTAGAACCACATTAAAAAAAATAAATCACTGAAGAATGGGCACATTTCCTGGCATTAACATTTAATTCTAAGACCTTTGACATATATAATAGATAAAATTTCTAATGATGAGTGGAAAAGAAGCTCAGCTAACTCCCCGCAGTTCAGGGGGGCGGGATTATGGAGGCAGGATAACCACAGGGCAGGGACAAATGCTCCTTAACATGTCTCTCATACCAGCAGTGGGTAACAAATTGGATTTAAGCCAGCAGAACTGACATCTGTCCTGTGGAGAGTGAAACCACACAGCACAGCAGTCTGGTACCTTTGTGTAAGGTGTACAGAGGACACACCCAGGTAACTAATCCACTCTAAATGTAACTAATCCACAGTAAATTTAATGATGAGTGAGCTTGTGCCCACTGCAGGATTGTTAAATGGGAAAAAAACCAAACCAGGCAGCAGCTGAAGGCAGCTGATTTCTAGCTCGTGCCTCTGAAAGCCTTGCCAGTCTGGGCTGTGTGTGCTGCTCCTGTACTGGGAACACCTTTCCCTACCGTGTCACCTGGCCCTGCCCCCAGGTCAGGACAGTTCTGCCAGCCAAGAACAGGAACAACACTGGGGTTGTTTCTCATGGAACACTGGGATTGTTTCTCATGGAACACTGGGATTGCTTCTCATGGAACACTGGGGCTGTTCCTCATGGAACACTGGGGTTGTTTCTCATGGAACACCAGGATTGTTCCTCATGGAACACCGGGGTTGTTCCTCATGGAACACTGGGGTTGTTTCTCATGGAAAACCAGGATTGTTCCTCATGGAACACCGGGGTTGTTTCTCATGGAACACTGGGATTGTTTCTCATGGAACACTGGGGTTGTTCCTCATGGAACACCGGGGCTGTTCCTCATGGAACACCGGGGCTGTTCCTCATGGAACATCGGGATTGTTTCTCATGGAACATCGGGATTGTTCCTCATGGAACACTGGGGCTGTTCCTCATGGAACACCGGGGCTGTTCCTCATGGAACACCGGGGTTGTTTCTCATGGAACACCGGGATTGTTTCCCATGGAACACCAGGATTGTTCCTCATGGAACACCGGGGTTGTTTCTCATGGAACACTGGGGTTGTTTCTCATGGAACACTGGGGTTGTTCCTCATGGAACACCGGGATTGTTCCTCATGGAACACTGGGGTTGTTTCTCATGGAACACTGGGGTTGTTCCTCATGGAACAGCTTGACTTTCCACCCCAGCCTCGCTCCAGGCTGCGCTGTCTGACTGCCCCTGGGAGAAGCAGCAGCAAAACGCAGCAGTTCAAGCAAAGCCCCGGGGTTTGGGCAGGCTCTGCTGAGCTGTGTTCCTCCCCAGGAGGGGTGGCCTGGCCTGAGGCAGCCTTGGCTGCAGGAGCCACCCCGAGGTTGCCGTCAGCCCACGGAGCTCGGAGCGTTCCCGGGGCCGCACCCTGCCCTGGATGTTTCATCAGCCACCAAGCCCTGCCAGACCATCCCAACGCATCCCAAAGAATTCCCCAGCAAAACAGGCTTCTGGTTACCGAGAAACCAGGGAAGGCAGAGCCCCAGCAAGCACCTCAGCAATTACAGCAAGCTGCTTTAGCTGTTGTCTCCTTCCCCGTTTCCCTAACGCCAGCGAGCAGAAAATACCCCAGGAACTTGGCAAGCCAGGGCGATTGCAGAGAGGAAAGTCCCTCCAGAAGGAGGAGAAAGCTCAGTGATCTGGCTTCAACTCAGGACATTTTATTCCAACACTAGAGAGAAATCATTGCAGGGACCTCAGCTCGCTCGGGTTATCCAGCCAGGCTGCCAGCACGAACTAATGCAAAACTTGTGTGCTGCTTCATCTCTGCAGGAAGTTTGCCACCCCCAGACGACTTCTTAGAGCTGGACTACTTCAAACAAGCCACATTTTAAGGGGAACTGCACTAACACAAGCACTGAATTAAGCACAAGTGCCAACCCTCTACATTCTGCCTAAACATATTGCGAGGGCTTCCACTGCAGAGAATTCCAACTAACTCTGCCTTCAGTCCCTCCTCATTTATTTATTTTAAATATCACTAATCTCTCTCTCTCTCAATCTCTCGTACGTCCTGGTTTGCTGGAGATCCATCACTTTGGGCATGAGTGATGGATATCATTAGTCTTGCATAGCTTAAGGAAATGGCAGCTGAAATATTTCACACTGAACATACTTCACAGTTTGAAATAAACCCATAAGGAAAATCTGCCAGAACACCTCAATTGCCTGTTTTTTTTGCAAACTGTAAAATAAACTTTGTCCTGAAAGCAGAAGGAGGACTTCCCAGCTCTATTTTCCACAAATAAGACAAACTCTCCCTGCCATGGGCATCCACTCTCCACCCTGCACAGCTCTGCTCTTTGCTGAGGGTTCTGCCCACTTATGGGAGAATGTTTTTTGGGGGGTGATGAGTGTACAGAGCCTGACCTGTGGAAATGCTTGCCTGTCCCAGCCAGCTTTAAAAGAGACCAGAAGCACAACTACATCAGGAAGAGCCCTTGTATCCTGAACATTCTCCTACTGCAACACCCAAAATCTTGATGCAACTTAAAGTCATCTCACAAAAGAAAGCAAGAACAAACCTCACACAGAGGCAGTTCCCTCACATCCTTCCAGAGACAGTATGAGCCCTTGGAAGGATGAGGTGACACTGGTGGAGGCACAGTGGGGAACAACAGGGACAAACAGCACTGTGGGGTCTGGGCTCACAGATGGCCTTGGGAGCTTGGGAGACTCGGGATCTGTCTGCTGATTTGGGTTCCTCCTGCATCCCTGTGGGAACACACAGGGCTGGGTCACTCAGCTCAGCCATGGCAGGAACATGGATCCCATGGCAGGAGCATGAAGCCCATGGCAAAATAACGGAGCCCATATCCCATGGCAGGAGCACGGATCCCATATCCCATGGCAGGAAGATGAATCCCATATCCCATGGCAGGAAGATGAATCCCATATCCCATGGCAGGAGCATGGATCCCATATCCCATGACAGGATCATGGATCCCATATCCCATGGCAGGATCACGGATCCCATATCCCATGGCAGAATCATGGAGCCCATTCCCCACCAAACCAGCAAGTGCTGCGTAGGTGTGAGAAACAAGGAAGTCTGCAGACTCCCCAAAAGAAAAAAAAAGTGTAAGATCTCCTTGAGAGACAGAGGAATTAAAGAAAACCATAGCAACAAGTCAGTCCACCTACCCAAACCACCCACCCACCACCAGTTTCATTTGCTGACGCACTTCAAAAACAAGCTGGCTCCTACCCGCTCTGGAAGGTGAGCAAGCCCTGAGAGCTCATTAAATTCCCTTCTCAGCTACTCTTGTGTGCCTGCAGCTAGTGAGCAAGTGGGATATAAATAGAAGTTATATAACAGCGCTTTGTTGATTCCTGTGCTTACCAAAAAAAAGGCAGCATGACCTTGTTTTGCTGAATAGCTTTGCCTCTGCCTGCTCCGGGAGGACTTTAATCCTGCTAGGGATCATCTTGAAAGTTTATGTTGGACCTGGATCCCATGGAGAGGAATTGGGAGAATTCCTGATTTACCTCCCTGCTCGCTCCCTGCAGGATCAGGATGCCAGTGGAATGCTGAGAGGAGTGCCACAGAGGAGGTGGTACCCAGCCATGAACACCACGAGGCCACCAAGGCACAGCTGAACCCTGAGCTAGAGCCTCTTCTCCTTTTTTTCCACCTACGCTGCTCAACCACACAGATGGGCACCTCAGAATGCAGCAGGAAACTTCTCTTTGGAAAAAAGACTGGAGGATGTTCTGCTCCAGGAATACTGATGGCCCAGACACACCTCAGGAAGCAGCAGGAGCTGCAGCTCAGGAGCAAAGACGAGGTGCTATCGTCACCATCTCACCTCATCCAGCCTCAGTCCCACCTGGGCACACCAGTGCCCTGAATGAGAACAGAACCTCCCCTGCAGGAAGGATTCCTCACACTGCATTATCAGGAGGGCTGGGCTGTTTTGAACATGGTGGTACCCAACAGATGAGGGACACTGAGACTTCACCATGCTAAAAACATCAAAATATACGAGGAGATGGGTGTGCTTCCACAGACTTGGCTCCCATCTCCTTATGTGCTGTGGAGCATCAGGACAGAGGTTCCTCATGGCTACTGCAGGGCCTGTGCCTCCTCTGGAAGGCAACTCCACTGTCAAGGAGGTCAGGATTGGCACAAGGTTCCCTTTTGGAGAGGGCTCTTTCAGAAAAGGACAAGATCTCTGCCCACAGTTGATGATGCAGGTCCTTATCAACAGGCTTTTTAATGTAATGTTCATGACATAATCAGAATTTTTTTTAAAAAATGGTGTGTTTTATCTTGAGTAAAAACACATTAAAACAGTGAAAGACACGGGCAGGTGATTGTTCAACATGCGCCAAGAGATTGCTGGCTGTGCACTGGTTTCCTAAACAGGTACCATTAAAACAATGTAAAAAAAGATACCACATCCTCTATCACAGAAATCTGTCTGTTAGAAGCAAACAGACAATTTAAGACTTGTTTTATCAATGATCAAAAGTTTTCAAGTGCTATTTCCAGAAGTTTAGTGACCCAAAGACATTCTTGCCTCTGCAGCCTTTGCCATTGCATACAACTGCCTGTGCTCACTGCTATCTATGACTGCTGCAAATCTTGCAATAAATAAATCTGATTTTAGAAGCCCAAACCACAAATTAAAGCACTATTGTGTCACTAAGCCAACATCTTACCCCACCAGTACTCCTGTAATGTTTTGCAGAGTTTTCCCCCCATTTTGCAGGGGAGTTGCAGCCCCATAAAAAAAGAAACAAAGTGTTCCTGCAACCAAATAGGACATTTTGGTCAGAGTACTTCACAGCCAGTGCTACAATGAGCTCAAGGACATAAATTTGTCTTGAAGTCCCTGCTCTCTCAATCCCAGGGGCTGTGGCTGACCAGCACCAGTGGCTGGTACCCCCAGCTCTGGGATTCCCTGTGTCCCCCAAGTGCCAGAAACACAAAGAACTGGATAGCTCTGCATTCAATTCCTTTTGTGCATCAATCCTGCAATTATATAATAACAATCAATCATCTCTGGACAGCTGGAGGCACAGAAAAGGACTCCACAATTCACCCTGGTGGAGTTTCCTCGCTGGCAGCAAGGCATGAGGAGAAATGTTGAGAAACATCAGCTGAGTCCAAGTATGGAGCAAGGGGTGGGATGGGAGAGTTGTGTGAGTTCAGAATTCCCTACCAAACCTGACGGATGAGGAGCTGGCCGCTGAGATTTCTGTAGCCATGGCACCTGCTCCAGGGACAGCACAGCCACAGCCCCAGGGGGCACTCAAGGGAGGGCACACGGATCCTCTCAACCAAAGAGCTCTGGGAAGTTCAAACAGCTCACAGACACAAGCTTTTTGCACTGTCACATCTCCAAGGAGCCTCACACACCCCAGTGAGCTCCAAGCCACCACTGCATACAGCACTGATTCACTGCTGCCATGCTGTGATGGAGGCACAGCTCTCACCAGTGCTGCCTCAAGCCAGAGTGGCCCCTGCTCCTCATCCCATCCTCAGCTCTGGGGGACAGAGCTGTGCAGCACATGCCACCATCATCCTCTGCAAAGAGCAGCAACTCTGCTCACATGCCTTAAAGCCAGGAGCAAATCTCACTTCCTGAAAAAAATCAGCTTTTCCTTGTGTGCCAACTCCCATCCTCTGGGACATCAGCCCACCTTGGGGACAGCAGTGGACAAAGGGAACTGAGGCAGCACCACTCTGAAGTGGCAGAGGTGCATTGTGTCACCTTGGGGCAGCACTCAAACACTGCCTGCAGCAACCAATGTCATCAACCTCATTTTACCTTCCCCTGCTGAAAGCACCAACATGTGCGTGTGGGTAATTTGTCACGCAGGCTGACTTTTGAGAAGATCCCTAATTAAGGGAGCAGAGTCTCCATGGAGAGGTGTTATGTAAGGGGCTTTACTTGCCATTAACTTCCACCGACCCAGGGAAGCCGAAACTCTTGGAGGTGAGGCAGAGCAACAGCACATGGGATTTTTATTTAGCAGATGAGAGAGGAGCGTTGCAGGACGAGTCCTCAGCAATTTCCTGCACTGTCACTCACTGGCTGTACCAGAGGAGAGCCTGGCCCTGCTGCCATGCTGTGGGGAGGGACTGAGTGTTCATCCCTTCCCAAGGAGATGCACTCCGAGTGCCCACGAGCACCAGCACTCAGCAGAGCATTCCCTGTTCTGGAGAAGGGAGCCCAAGGCAGCACCAGCACAGCCTGGTGAGCCCAAGGCAGCACCAGGACGGCCTGGTGAGCCCAAGGCAGCACCAGGACAGCAGCCAGGCACTAGAATCCGGGCAGGAGGGCAGGCTCAGCCCTCACCCTCTGGAGCAGAGCGTGGGGCACCCCCAGGGCTGCTCAGAAGCGCTAAGCCAGCGTTCCCCAGGGGGATGCTCAGGGTTATATAAATTAATAAAGGGGTTGATGTAATTTGCAGCTCAGTGAGTCGCAGCATTTGTCAAGTTAATTTGTTGTCTGGTGCTGACCCCGTGGTTCCACCTCTGCTTCTGTCTCTGTGCAAACCAGGGCAGGCTTCCCACTGATACCCAGGGCTCCTGCTGAGCCAGAGTGACAGCCACCACAAGGTCACCACCATCCTGCTCCCAAAGAACCTGACAGTGTTTCTAAGCGAATTCCAAAAGCTGAAGCCCAGAAAGTTTCCACCCAGAGAGCTGGAAGCGGGCAAAGCCCTTCCCAGAAGAGCTAATTTGCCACATTCACATTCACCCCTGCAGCAAAACACGGAGCAGCGTGGGATCCAGGGTGCCACACACCACCAGCCCAGCCTCCTTCCTGAGGTGAACCAGGAGCCTTTTCTCTTGTCCTGCTTCTCCCCCACGTTCATTTTCTTAACAATACAATAAAAATCCCTCCTACCAATTACAATAAGGAACGTTTCGAGATTTGCTTTTCTGCTGGAGCTGGCAACCACCTACTTTGCCTACCCTTAATACTGGCCCTGCCTGCACCTAATGAAACAGCAACACCTATTGCAGTTATCCCTTCCCAGCATCATGGGGATCTGCTCTCCCACTGAAGCTCATGGGAGTTACCTGGGAACTCCCATTATTAACCATATTACAATCATCATGTGCCAGTTCCTGTGTGTTGGTACAAACCTTCTGCTGCACTCCGGGCGGAATCCATTTCCCGTGTGAAAACCTGGAGTTAAGAAAATGCCATGCAGGGGTGACACATTTCTGGCTTTGCTGCCAAAGAGCCTTTTTTACATAACCTGTCCCTATCCCACCACTTTCCTATTCTCAGAGGCCTGTAGATAGAGGCAATTGAAGTTCAGTAGAAATTATTCAAACTGAGCACAGAACAAACTTGTTTGGAACACTATCAATCAAAAGCTGCTAATAATAACAAAAAAATTTTGTTAAATGAAGATAAACTCTGTTAGACCTCAAAGACAAAGCTGGCTGGTTTGGCTAGGTCAACTTTCCCAATGACAAATGCATCTGATGCAAAATGAACACAGTTATTAGTCCAGAGACTGGGGACGACTCTTCCACTGGCACTTACTGGAAACTGCAGAAGAACTGCAGAAAATCCACTCTGCAGGTTGCAGAGGTTGCCAAGCCCTACCTACCCACTCTGCAAAACTTATCAAAGAACATAAGAGAGAGACTGGGATGAAACACAAGGGAAGGATCAGGTTAATTTTCCCAAGTGCATCTTGTTTCCACAAGCAGCCAAATCTTGCAGCATGTTTTGTAAAAATGAATTCCTGCTAAGGGGAGAGCATCACTTTGCTGCACTCAGTAAATCTTCACTGTGCCACAGCCAAAGGCTGCTGCACAAAACCGATCAGCTTTGCAGATTAGCAAGTACCCACACAGCTCTCCTGGGCAGCTGGGCTGAACCAGAGCCCTCTGCATTGTGAGCCATTCTTCCTACATGGGGACAGCAAAGCTTGGTGACATGAGTTCCCTGTCTCAGGATACCAGTTTAACCTGGCCATGCCATCCCTCAGCAATTACCCTGGGAGATACAGCCCTGAACCAATGATTTTACTGAAGAGCAAGCCTCCACCTTTGCTTTCATTCCCAGTGTGGAGGCAGCTGTTCTCCAGAAGTCAAGCTTTGTGGTTGGTGTTTTCCCCACTGGAGCTCTCCTGAGAGCTCAGAGTGCTGAGGACGTGCTGTTCCCAACTGCCACTGCCAGCATCCCACGGGCCCCCATGTGCCGGAGCCACTGCAAGGCACCAGAAAACTCTCTCCCCACCACCAGGAGTTTAACAGCATGGAGGAAAGCCACAGAACATGTCTGTGCACTGATCATGCTCCTTGTTTGCTGTTTGCTGTGAAGTCCGTGGAGTGTTGCAGCAGGGAACACGCACATCCCAATGGCTCCACGGGATATTTTCAATAACATCCACTTCGTGCTTTGCATGCATGAGTAAGAGCTGCTGGGTGTGTCCGAGCCCTCAGAGCTCCCAGCATTAGCTGTAGGCATCACAAGTCATTTGGTTCCTAAAACATTCCGTACTTAAAAGCAGCCCACACTCCAGCAGAGCCCCCTCCCAGCCCATCCTGCTGGAGCACGCACCCAGGGACTGCTGGCTGCACTTATCCCTGCCTGGAAAGGATGGAAAATAGCCACTCTGGGCTCTGGAAGCATGTTTGGAGAGGCTGGAGGGCAGCAGGGCCTGAGAGCAGTGCACAGTGTGGGGTGGAAGTGCCACTGCCCTGAGAGCCATCCATCACTCCTGACCACAGGGCTATTGCCAGCTCCTGCTCACAGACAGCAACTGCAAACTGAACTGCCTCCCTTTTGGGCAAAACGGTGTCTTTGGAGAGGGACTGCAGATTTTCCTGTTGGTTTTCACTGGGTGGGCTAAGGAATCTGCTTCCAATACGGATTTGTGCACTGTGGGAGTGACTCTGCCCAATCCTTTAGCACTGAGGTCCAGCACAAGCCAAGGATCTCTCCATGTCAGGCTGGTGCAGTTTGTTTTTCCTTCCAGCATGACAGTGAGAGGTTACCTGAGGCTCCCTGAGAGCTGCAAGGATGAAAGCTCAGCTTCCTTTACATTAGAGAAGAGCAGGAAATTTAAAGGAGTGACTGTCCCCCAGGAATGTTAATCCTGTCATTGCAGTTTAAGGTGACACAGGATTTTCAACACTCAATTCCCACTTTATCCATTGCAAAGAAGTTTCCTTCCAGAGCTTATACACAGGGGATTAATGAGGGCACTGGTTACAGAGACAGAGTGACGGAGCCCAGAGACATTCCCTGTTTTCTCAGGGGAAGTTTGCATGGACACAGGAGGTGCTGCTGTAAGGATCTAGTGTGTGTTTGAAGCACAACAATCAGTTACAACTGGTCAGGACTCAGCCCCACAGAAAAACTGCAAACACAACATGTGCAGAGCTAAACAAATAAGATATCACAGATTCAATCATCTTTGTAAGCAAGTTCTGCTGTAATAAGGTTTTACTTTCCATTTGGAAGAGTATAAGAGCTTGCTGGTGTGTGTTCATTAATCCACACCAGGGACAATTTTCTTATAGGGGAACCTAATCCTTATTGAAAACACACAAAGGAAGAACAGTGGGATTGCTGGAGAATGGTGGTGGTCTGGAGTTTACCAAACACTTATGTCAAATTCCAGTCTGAAATGGAACAGCTCATTGTAAAAGTCTCTGAGCACATTACAGCTACTTAAGTTATTTGTAAGAGCAGTCAATAACTTATCTACAAGGCTGTTTTATTACACATTCCTCTATATTGCCCTGGAAAAATACCTCACGTACTCAGTGCCCGTGCAAACTTCCAATAAGTTCACTTTTGCGTGGCAGACATTAATATTTCCCTTAATTACAGGCCAAAGATCATTCAGATAATTTCCCCTCCTGCCTCCTTAACCCATTCAAATTTCCTGGATTTCACAAAAACATTTCCCTTCCTGACAGGGCTCAGTCACAAGATGGAGTTTTCCATTTCCCTACCTGTATCGTGGTGTTCCCACCTTCCAGCAGGGCAATGGCCAGCAGGATGCTCTCGTGGAAGACTCTGTCACTGGTGGCATTCATGATGAGATCTATGACCAGGTTGGAAGCACCTTCTTTATCCAGGTGGCACTGCACATCTGCCAGGCTCATCTCCCCTCGGCTCATGGAGCTTGAGCCAGAGCTTCCTCCTGTAAGGGTGATCAGGACAAACAGGATGGCACTGACCCCATGGGCATGGCAGGGCCAGGGGGACAGGGCTTGGAGCAACCTGAGATAGTGGAAGGGGTCCCTGCTCATGGCAGGATGAGTTTTAAAGTCCCTTTCAACCCAATCCATTCTGTGATTCCATTAGTGAGGAACCTGAGATAGTGGAAGGGGTCCCTGCTCATGGCATGGTATTGGGAAGTTATGGTAAATATTGTACAGGTAGTTTTTAGTATAAAAGGATAACACTGCCCAGGGGCAGGCAGTGTGCCTCTGTCTGTCCTGCTGAGCGGACCTTAGCTGGACAGGAGAAAGAATTTTATAGATAAGATACAATAAACAACCTTGAGACTGAGAAATGAAGAGCTCTGACTCCTCCATCGAGCACCGGGCTGGGAAAAGAGACTTTCTGATATATCTTGGGGTCACTCTGACCAGCAGAGACCCCGAGATTCCCTCGTTCAGGGACCCCTGCGAACACCACCCCCCAGACGCCCAGGGAGGCAGCCGGGAGAGGCAGCGCGTGCCCTACCTGCCGTGGCAGCCTTGCCGGGGCCGCCGGCAGCCAGGGGCCCGTTGCCGAAGGCGGTGAGGCTCTCGCGCCGGCCGGCCGCGCGCACCGTGCCGTAGTAGCGGTTCACCAACACCTGCCTCAGGGCCTCGCCCTGCACGCAAAGAGCACAGGGAAATCACCGTGGCAGCTCCTCGAACAAGCCAACCGCACGTGTTCATCAACAGCAGGGCTGCTGTTAACCAGCACCCTTCTCGGGGTGAGGGAGGGGGAATGAAACCCTGGAGAGTTGGAGAAATCCACTGAGCAGCTCCTGATGGGCTGGGACATTGGAGGGGTCTCATGGGGCTCAATAAGATTATGGGTTCCCCCATGCAGCACAGAGACAGCTGCACTTCAGGTTTTGTGTACAGCTTTCTAGACAGATTTAATTTTCCGAGGGTTTAGTTTTAATTAAGTTCTATTGTCTCGGTCTTAAATGCAAAGGAGTGGCATCTGTAGAGCACCAACACAAAACCAAGAGGCGGATTAGAAGAACAGCAGAAATGGTTTTAAGGAACAGTTTAATCTCCTCACACCTCTCCTGTTGTGCCATGCCACCAGCCCTGCAGGGCTGTGCTCCATTCCCTCCACCAGCAGCAGACAGGACCCATCAGCTGCCGAGCAGAAACCCGAGCGATCCCGCTGGATCCTGGCTCTTTGTTCCCTGCTGGCAGCTGCCCAGTCACACCAGCCCTCCCACCCCAGCACCCAGCCCAGCACAGGGCAGCTCCTCACACAACCCCAAATCCTGGAGCACCCAGAGCTCCAGCACAGCCCCAGCATGAGCCAGCGGAGATCCAACACCTCCAGGGGGAACATCACCCCACTGCTGCCACTGCAGCCCCCACAGGAATTCCCTGGGATCTGGGGAGCTGGACAAAGCTGGAGGCACTGCCAGCACACAAACCCTGCACAGGGATTAAGGGATTTTTGTAAGGATTGTTGTTGCCAGGAGCTCCTGCCCTGCTAATGGCAGCGTGGTTACAGCAGCACCATCCTGGGACAGTGCTGCAGAGGGGAGGGAAGGGCTTTTCTGGGGAGTCAGAAAAAAAATTAAAAAAAAAATTAGCAAAAAATAATTTCATATTAAAAATATGTCCAATGAACTAAAGCATCTTTAGTTCCATTCACAAAAAGGGCTCATCACCAATTTATTGATTCTTCAGTTGTATTTCAAATGAAATTAGCTGTCTGACTATAGATTCAAGATGTCATTTAATACATTAGCAGTTATAAAAAAGAAGTCTTACTCTTCAAAATTTCACAGGAGGCCTTTGAAACACAAGTAAATGGAACGACATAAATGTGCATTAATTGGCTTGTGCAGAACTCCAGCCCTGCTGCAGTCCCACTGACTTTATACACAGCTGGCACTCACACAGGTCACTTCAAAAGATCCTTATAACCCCAAAGTAAAAATAAAAAAGACAAAAGCCTATCTGATAATCCAGTTCTTTACCAAATTTCAGAAATCACTTCCACAGGGAGAAGCCTAACAAACACCTGTCTGAGCTGGTGAGGGATCTCTGCCCTCCCCACAGGGCTGGGCTCAAGTCAGGGCTCCCACTGCCACCCTGTCACCACAACCCAGCAGCTTAGAAATGGTTCCTGGGGATTCTCAGTGTGAAAGCTGCACCCCAGGAGCTGCATTTCATGGGATAGATGGGGAGGGAGCAAGTGTCAGGGAACAGGATGCAAAATAAACACAAAGTCAGTGCTCCAACCAGCTGCTTCCAAAAGCTCCCAAACAGCAGAAAAAAAGTTGTGGAAGCAACAGCAGGAGGAGATGAGCACTTCTCCAAGGGGCACACGCTTCCCATCACTGCCTGGGCCAAAGAGAGAACACGTGGGAGAGGCAGGAGACAGCTCGGGAGCTGCAGCAATCCCTGTCCTGGAGCAGCTCCTGCGACATGAGAGCGTTCAGTGCACCAGGCAGGGCTTGATCCACCGCCCTGCTCCCAGCCTGGCAGGTGAGGGAGGCTGCATGACAGAACAGGGCCAAGCCAGACAAAAACCCCCTGAACTACACCTTCCTTGGACATGTGCACTGATTGGAAAGGCAGCCTGACACCCAGATGGGCCCTGGGACACAAATGGCTACAAGGGAGCTCTCACAGCACCTTCTTCCTCCTCTGTTGAGCTAACTGGCAGTCATCCTGTCAAATGGCATTTAAACCAGGAGTTTTTACTACATACTACAAAGATAACACATATCCAGCCTTGAGAACAGCTGCTCAGCAAACTGCACCTTGCCTGAATTCAGGAGGACAACTAAAGCTCTTGGAGCTGCCCCCAAATTCTCCTTTTGGCCCCTTGTGGAGCAGGAGGTGACTTCTATTCCATGGTCAAAATAGTTGGGGTGAGTGAAGACCTGAGCAGGACAGGCACCTCTGGTGTCTGTAGGTGTTATGTATCCAAAACAAGGCAAATAACCAGAAAATACGGCAGGAACAAGTATCAAGCAGTTGTTTCTAGTCAGAGTGTGCTGATCCAGGTCTGGCAATACACAGTCACCAGCATTTCAAGCTCTAACTGGGAAGAAAAGCTTTGGTTCCTACAAATTTACCCAAGCCCATGGTATCAGCTAATAAAATATGAGTATGTGATCAAAGCAGAAGGGAGAAAAAATAAGTGGTATTTAAGAAATGTTCCAATTAATTCAGCTGCAGTGCTTGGCTCCAGAACAGCTCTTTAACCATCCTGTTAGTGCTGTGCACCACTTTGATGAGGGCAGTGTGCAAACAAATATCAGATGTCTGGCACTAACCAGAAAAATCAAATATGGTTCCTAGGGAAAAACCCAGCAGCGTCCAGTTCCATCTGCATTCACACCAGGTAAGGTAAGAGTAAGTCACACAGAACCATCCCTGTACCTGCATCAGCAATGCAGATGCAACACAAACTCTAAGTGATATCAGAAACCTGCTAGAAGCTTTAAAACAGAGCATCTTTCATGTTTTAGAGTGAAGCAGTTATAAGTTGTTGCTGTTGTGTTCCCAGCTACAAGAGCAAAAGAAATGGAGAAAGGGACCAAGGATGCTGATTTTGCAGCTTGGCTGGCTAGGAAGGGGTGGTGTGGCCAGAGGAGCCAGCTCCAGCAGCACTGATGGATGTCACCTCACAGCACAGTGATCAGCACCCACGGGGAAGGTTTGGACAGTGGGAATGGACCAGACCAGGACCTGAGTTCAACTCAGAACAGCCAAGCATTTGTCCCTTCCATGTAACCCAGAGAAGGGGCTCCAGCACCTCACTCTATCCATAGGGCTCATTTTCTGGATTTTCCAGCCAGCATTCAACCACACAAGTTTCTTACATGACTTAGGCTTCACTGTTTACAGGGGAAAGGGAGAGATGAGTTCTGAATGTGCTTGACTGCTGTACATACCCTTCTATGGTCCTCCAGTTGCCTCTGGGGTAGAGTTTGATCAAGCTCCTGCTGCACGTGCAGAAAGTTCATTTTAAAGCAGAACAACACTCAAGAGAGACCAACAGCTTGGCACTCATGGGAATACTGGGGAGTCACAGCTGGATGCAAGGGGGGAGATGGGGGAGATGGACTGACAAACCACCAGAACAGGACACCTGCCCTCTGCCAGCCCTGACCCCTCTGCTCTGCCACCCTCACACAGTCCCTGGCATGCAGGAGTGCCAGCAGTGCTCAGGAAACACTCAGGCTCTGCCTGCTGGCACAGCTCCCCACAGCTCTGGGGGCTCAGCCCACGCATGCCCATGCACAGACACACACAACACCCCCAGCCCCCTGGACACACACTCTGGGGGTGAGGGACCCCAGCACACCCCACCGTGGTCACTGAAACTCATTTGAGACTGGGGAGGGCTTCTGGCCCAGCCTGGGGCTCCCTCCCCATGGCCAGGATGGCTCTGGGGAGTCACTGAGCTTCTCCTGGGCACGGGCACGTCTCCAAATCAAACCCCTCTCACTGGAGATAGTCATTTCCAGGAATCAAACTTCCACTTTGCAAAGCTGAAACACATTATGGTTTTGCTGCTTTAAAGCATCTCCAAAGGTGTAGAATAACAGCTCTGTACAGGGGCCCATCAGAAACCAGGAGCCATCTCCCAGACATCTCAAATCCATTTGATGACCACTCAGAGTTTCAGGTTACATTTAAACACTATTCCACAAAATTTACAAATACAAAGGCCTAAACCATCACAAACACTTCTTTTTCTACGTAATCTCACATTTATAAAAACTTCACAGCTCAGAGAATCAACACTCTCCCAGATTCAGACTTCCACGCTGTTTCATTTAGATTTGCACTGATTTGGCATCCAGTTGTACCATCTACCAATGCCATGTCTGGATGTCCCACGAATTTCAAAGGAATTTAAGATTTGATAAATTTTCCTGCCTTCTTTTTGGCAAATAATCTGCTTTTTGCACATAAAAGACATGTTTCCACATATCCATCACCCTTACAACCAGTGGCCTTGACAATGTGCAGTGACCCTGAGCTTGTCCACTGGGGCATTTTAAATGGGACACCAATTGCTCTGGAGTTATAGAGCTTCCACTAAGAACTTCCCTTTCCTTAAAGTATTGAAGTTTTTAAGTATGTGAGGCAAAGGGAAAACCAAATTCTGCATTAGGAGCCAAAATGAAATCTCATTTTGCCAATGTAGGAAAATTTGAGAGGAGACTTTTCCCAGTGCTACCCTTAAAGAATAAAGGAAATGGCTGAAAGGAGCAGACTTAGGATTAGTTTACAATTTTTTTTAATATTTTCAGACTACCACGCTGATGCTGTATTGCATTAAGGCACTTGAACAAATCTACTTATTTCCACTGTCTAACACCAGGCAGGAACACACACTTCACAGGGGTTTTTACCAACAAGACACTCCACTAGGACTAGTGAAACACCAATATTTGTGTGTGTACAAATATAGGTGGCTGACACACCTCTACAGGGCTCTCCGTTTCTGGAGCTTGCGGCAGCTAGTTGAAAGTAAAATGCAGAAAAATTAGTAATTCCTCCAGAATCTTCCATCCCAACAGCCATCCAGTGGTCAACAGTGAGGGGAAGGGAGCTGGCAAAGCACTTGACTTCAGCTGAATCATCACAAATGAACTGTAGCTGTAATTACTGGTTACTCTCTCCCACCCTGCTCCAAAAGGGCCACATTTGGCAAATTCCACAGGGATCCTTTGAACACCCCAAACTGCTTTGCATGAACTCAGAGGCACAAGCAAAAAAATGAAGTTGCAGGTGCCCAGAGCATTTTGGGGACCACAGCCCCAGGATCTGTCTCTGGAATGCTGCACATCCACCCCAGTGGGGAGGAGGAGGAGGCTGCATATCACAAAGGTAGCAGCTGATAATTTTAGCTGAAAAAAGGGTATTCTGTGGATTCTCATCTCTAAACATGCTTTGCTCAAGATAAAAGATACACAACACAGCACCAAACAGGAGCAATGAAGTAAGGGCCTGAATGGTGACAGCTTTTCAAATTTAAAATGCTGATCTTCAACTGAAACAGATGAAGACAAGTAACTTTTATCTAGTCAAGCACAGACACACAACAGAGAACTGAACATTCAAACTCAACTGCTGACTTAATTGTGGGGAAATTGCTGTAATTCTCAGGAGCAGACACCAGGAAATAACACACTCACAACCCTGTAACCCCAACCTGAGCCAGCATTCCTGGCCATGTGTGCCACAGGCAGGGACAGACCAAGGGAGCGCAGACTGGGAGAGCAGCCCAGCACCTGCTGCAGCCTGGGGAGCCCCAGAGGGAGGCCACAGATACAGCAGGAGGAAAAATGAGGCTCCACTTCCCAGGAAGGAGCCCCAGGAGCCAGCACTTCCCCTGCAGGCACTCCTTGGCCAGGAACAAGACCCTTCTCCACTCTCCTCCCAAGGGGCTTTGCCCCTGGCCAGCTCCCATGGCCTTTGCTGGTGGCTTCCTCGCATTGTCACCGCTCCTGGACACGTCTCAAGCACGCTGATCCTGGTGTGGCCAAGTGGAAGCAGGCAGGGTCTGACCAGAGGAGGGAACAGGAAGCAGCAGGTTCCTGCAGAGGAACACACCGTGCTGCCCTGCCCTGCTCCCAGGCTGCAGCCCCTGAGCCTGGGCACATTGTCCCACTGCACAGCCTGCACAGCCTGCCTGGGGCACAGGAAACACCCCTGCCTTCCCCGAGCCAACAGCAGCAAGGCAAACAGGCCTGTTCCCTGCAGGGGAAATGAGCTCCCTTCCTCCTGGGCAGGGAGACTGAAGCTCACAGGTCAAGTGGACACGACTGCTGGACTCAGGATTCCACACAAAAGTTTCCTTCTGGGCACTGGGACAGGTTTCCCAGAGAAACCGTGGATTTTCCATCCCTTCAAGTGTCCAGGGCCAGGCTGGATGGAGCTCTGAGCAGCCTGGGGCAGTGGGAGATGTCCCTGCCATGGCAGGGGTGGCACTGCATGAGCTTTAAGGTCCCTCCCAACCCAAACCATTCTGGGATTCCTGGGCTGACACCCTGAACCCATTTCAACCAAATATACATTAACATTTTGGGGCTGAAAAGCCCAAAAGCACAGATGAAGAATCACATAAAATTGATAGTTTGCTCCTTCTCAAGCTAAGATTACAAATTCCAGCTCACAAATTCCTCTGTGGCACAGGCAGCACATCAGAGCCAGCCCCACACACTGACCTGGCAGCAAAACCACTGCCCTGGGCAATGCCCACGAGGATCACCCACAGCAGCACAGCCTCAGCCCTCTTCCAGTAAGAACATAAACCCCAAATCCTGAAACTGTTATTCTTTGAGTCAAAATGGGGTCAAATAGCAAAGAATTATTGAGCTCTTGTTGCTGTGCTACACTTTGCACTCTCCTGTGTGTGCTGCAACAGCAAAATATCACCTTATGCTTTACAAGGATGGAACAGGGTGGGAGAGCAGCCCAGAGCAGTCATTTTCCAAGATTTCTTGTGCCTCCCCATATTTCAGCTCTGCAGCTATAAGACAGGGATGGTTTGGGGGGCAGGAGCAGGTTTGTACCAAACACAGGCAGTGGTTAGCAGGACACAGTGGACAGCTTTAAACCCAGTGGGTGGCCAGGTCAGAGCCCAACATCTGTGCTTTTTACAGGCAGGAGGGAAAGGTCCTTTCAGCTTGCTGAGCAAAACCCTCTCTGTTCCTTTGAAGCTTCCACTCCCCCAAGGCTGGCCAATAAAGCTCCTGATGAGCCAGGAGTGCAGGAGATGCACAATCCCTGACCCGCTGGTGACCGCAGAGCTTCCAGCAGCACTTCCCCAGCTCAGGCCACGTGTGCTTCCCAGAACAGACTGTCTGACTCACGAGGGGATGTGTGGCCCTCAAAAACCACCAGGGCACGTGACAGCTCCAGGCTGAATTCAGTGTCTGAGATACAGATGAGCTTTCCATCTTCTTTGCAGTTTGGAGGAATTCTTCAAAGTTTTGGTCTCATTTGCTTTCAAAATAACAATCACAATGGAAGCTGCTTAATCTTTCCTTCAGAGAAAATTCAAACTACTGCTGTGATAGAGTAGAAAAGGTCTGAGGAAAAGCAGAAAGATTTTCATTCAAGTCTGAAGCATCAGAATTGCTTTTCTCCACTTTTTTTACAATGCAAAGAACACCCAGCCCACCGAGCAGTGAAAAGGCCTGAAATGCATTTAAGAGGCTGGTGGAGATTCCAGTTCACAGACTGGGGCTGCTCCAGAGAGTGGCTTCAGCAAAACAGGCTGGTAAACATCTCACATTGTAATTAATGAGAGGGAAATCATCTGATCAGAAACTCACATTTGTGTGACCACACACAAACACCATTCAAAAACCTGGTCCTCTTCTCTTCGGCCTCAGCAGACTTTGGAATTCTGACAAAATAATGGACAAACCAGCAAAATTCCAAAGCACCAATCTCCTACACTTCAGGCTGTCCCAGAGCTCAAAGGACTGAGAGGTGAAATGATGACATTTTCCAAACCTCCACACAATTCCTCCAGGTCTCTCCAAACATCCTCTCTCCTGTCCTGGGAGGTCCCTGAGCTCAGCACTGAGCACTCTGAGGAAGCTGAGCCCAGCTCCACGGATTTGGCTCCATGGACAGACAGTGGTGAGGAATGGGATGCCTTGGGCTGTGCAGGAAGTCAGGTTCAATTCAATCACTGAGAGGTCCCTTCTGGTCCAGGTTCCATCACTGAGAGGTCCCTTCTGGCCCCAAAATCTGTGAATTCAGGAACTGACCCAACTCCATGCACATGGCATCTCATTACTGGGGTGGCAGGGGGAGACATTTGGCAGAGAGGAGGAAATAAAAAGGGAAAACACAACTGCAGAGTCAGCCAAATTGCACATTAAGCTTTTGATAGCCAGGTTGTACATCCAGATGCGAGGAACCAGAGCAAAGATTTCAGATAAATGTTATTCTGAAGCCTCTGCCTCAGCTCCTGCATTGCCATCTCCAGGAGGAGCTGGAATTCCAGGCTGCTCAGATTGAATCCTCCAAGTCCCTTTCCACTTTTTCCTCCTTTCTCTGAACTTTTCTGCTCTTCCCTTTGAAATACCATCAGCTCTTCCTTGAAAGGCACACAGCAAAAGCATCACCTTGTCTGATTCGTGGCAACAGACTAGAGCACAAATTATGTTGCTGTCCTTCATAACTCTTTAAAAATACCACAAAACTCTGTGCAGCTTCCTTGCCAAGTCCCCTTTGTAAAGCCAACACTGTTACCTTGTGGAGCTGAGGAGAAATTTGGATAGGAAATTTCTAGCCCCTGCAGATGATCTGTAGGTGTTTGTCAAACAAGCATTTGACTTGTTATGGAGAAGTTTCAGGGCAGAGGGGAATAACTGGGGCCCAGGAGCACTGAACTGCTCTGACAAACTTCCCACGTTGCATTTTCAGGGATGGAGGATCTCAGCCCTGCCTAAATCAGGAGATGTGGGGCAGCACCTTGTTCTGGCACAGGTTCCCCAGAAGGTACATGGGATTTTGGGGGCAGGAGCAGCCCCCAGCTCCCAGCCCTGTCACACACCCAGGGCAGGGACACAGCTGAACATCCCTCCCCAGAGATTTGGGCACTGCCAGCTGAGGAGGAGGCAGATCTGCCACAGGGGCTGCCAGTGCCTGCCCTCCAAGGGCACCAAGATCCACCTAGGGGAATGCCTTCCCTCATTCTCCAGAGTTTTCAGTGGAGAAAAATCATGTTTTAACTCGGGCTGGGACTTTCCAGTGTCTGCCCTTCACTGCGAGTGCAGGCACTTCCTCCTCTTCAAATTCTCTGTCTTGCAGGACTTCTGCTGAATACACTGAGAGCTGCCTTCACAACACATTTTACAGCAGCAGTTTTAATTAGCAGTAAGATGGAATAACTACTATTTTTCTGGTGACAAGTAAGAAATGTTCCAGGCTCCTTTTCCAAGGAGTTCACCAATTCCAGTCTGTGTCAAATAAAAAAAAAAAAAGGAAAAAAAAAAAAAAGCCCTGTCCAAAGATCGCAGGATTTCTCAAGGGGAAAAAAAAATATAAGGCAGCCCACAAAAATTTATGAGTGCCTGCATTTCCTCTGCTTGAGACATAACAAGTGAAGCACTGTCTAAGTGCAAAATACACAAGAGAAATGACTGCAGAGTAAGATCTCTACGAGGAAAATAATTCCCAAGTGCAGCTTTGCAGCTCTGAAGAGGTTAATACACTTCCTAACTCCAATCAAAAATGCATAAACCAGCACATATTTTGCACCTCAGACACTAGAATTTTAATTTATCATAGTAAAGAGCAGGGAAAAGGTTAATTCAGGCAAGCCCTCTGAACCAGAATTTTCAGTTCCCTTTCCACCTACTTGAAACCTCAAGACTAAGGCAAAGAGGTGAAAAAACCCCAAACCTAAACTCTACTGAGTGGGTCTGCAAGTGCATTTTACTGGATAGAGCTGCCTGTAGATAAATCAGCTGCATAAAGAAGTGTCACTACTGAAAAACCAGATAAAACACCAACACAACCCTAGCAAATAAATAATACAAGGGAAACTCCGTGCTGGGTTTGGTTGGGTGGCTGCTGGCCCATACCCCAGAAACAGCAGAGCACCCCATTTCAGTGTGGAATTTGGGATACAGCTGCAGTGGAGCGGGGTCAGGCTGGGGAAGCAGAGCACCCCCATTTCAGTGTGGAATTTGAGCTATAGCTGCAGTGCAGTGGGGTCAGCTGGGGAGCAGCAGAGCACCCCATTTCACCCTGGAAACTGGGATATAGCTGCAGTGCAGTGGGGTCAGCCGGGGAGCAGCAGAGCACCCCTGTTTCAGTGAGGAATTTGAGCTGTAGCTGCAGTGCAGTGGGGTCAGCCGGGGAGCAGAGCCCAGCCCCAGCCCGGCGCTACCGGCGCGGGCCGCGGGCCAGCGCGGTGCCTGTAAACATCCCCAGCGCCTTTATTGGCAATTACTGCTGAAGGTCACACATCAGCAGCGGGCCTAAATTCCAGGAAAAAAAGCTCTTCTTATGTAACTGCTGCCTGAATGTTGGCAGGTGCCCAGCGGAACAGCTCACTGCAATGTGGCTGGGAGGGGAAAAAGGAATATAAAAAAAATAAAAAGCAAAGTAGGCCATCTCCCAGCGCAATCGGCATCCTGCGCGTGCCACCTGCAGGTCAGCCCCGACGGGCCCTGCCTGCCAGGCCAGCAAACATCCACGGCTCCTCCAGGATGGGGGTGTTCCAGCAGCCAGGACTCGCACTGCAGGTGGAAACTGGGCCACGGTGTCCCCAGAGGGCAGCCCTGGCTGGGAGGATGGACAGGAACCTTTCCCAGAGCTGGGCTGGAGCACAGGGAGCCCACGGCGCAGCTCAGCATGCAACAGCAGCAAATCTGCATTTGCATCACGCCTGCACTCCTCAGTGGGCTGAGGATTGCATTAACAGCACGTTAAGCTGTTGTGTGTAATTACAAGCAGGGTTTAGCTCTTGCTGTTGTGTGAAGATTCACACTTGGTGCAAGAATTCACCTCGGCCCCAAAGCTCTTCCCTGAGACAGCAGCACAGGCTCCATCAGGAACAGGATTAGAGCAGCTCCAGCCCAGGAAGGAGGCCACAACAGAGACTCAGCCCAAGGGCTTCTAAGGACAATGCCCTGCCTTGGGGTTTTGGCTTTCTCACCTGAGACACCTGCACAGAGCCCATGTCACACACACCCTGCTGAGCCCTTCAGCTCCTGCTCCCACCCCATGCTCCAGGAGAGGCACAGAGCAGCCACAGCACGACCCAAAGGCCAGCTCTGAGCTCACAACTCCCCAAAACCAGGAGAGAACCAACACAGCCATGGTGCCAGTGTGGTGGGACACAGTTCCTCATGGTTTGGGTTTCTATCAATGCTCCACTGCTTCTCCTTGGAAAACTGCAGCTCCTCCTTTCCAGCACAAAGGGAATTCCACATAAACCCTCAATAAAAGTGTGAGTTAGGACAACAGCACCACCTCTGCTGTTCCCTTCACTCCACTTCTCCAGCACCCAAAGCCCCTCAGCTCAGCCCAAAACTGTCCGGGGCTGGTGCCAGCCCCACACTCAGGGGATTTCCTACCACTGGGTGAATTCCAGCATTATTCACCCACTCCAAAGGACACTCCCTTCTTCACTCATAAAAACATTAAAAAGGATCTGTCTGACTTTCTGTCATGACTTTCACCAACAAACACAGATCTCCTGGTGGTTTTTATATCCTTTGCTTTTGGGACCCACTGCTCGCTGGGATTACCTTGCAGGACACAAGGTAATCAACTCAACCTACATAAAAGCCACCATGAAATCAAGCCATCAACAGTTACTTCAGTGGAGCATTCCCTGAGGGAACAAGGAGCATTTCAGCTGATCAGAACATCTAAAGTGTGCATAGTCTTGACAGAAAAGCAAGTCAATAATTTTACTAATATTGCAGAGTTTTGTATTCTTTGCCCTAAATGTTTGCAGTTTCCAGGGTTGACAAGGGGGGAAAAAGGAAACCAGAAAACCCCAGGATCTCTGAGACTTGCCAGTGGCTCCAGCTCCATCTGAACCCCTTTCCCTGTGCAGCCAGTGCTCAGTGCTGATGGTTACACACACCTGCTCCTTCCATGCACTTGCTCCATTAAGGAGCAATAAAATTCCTCCTCTGCAGCCTCCAGACCAAATCCTAAATTGTTCTGCACGCTCTGGCTGATTTACTGCAGGCAAAGACAGCACATCACAGCCAGAAACCAAAGGGGAAAGAGTTTCACATTATGACTTAATTTGCAATTAAACAATTCAACTTTCTCTCTGAAGTTTCTCCAAGCTAAAATTATACATATACACATGTGCTATTCTGGGAAGCTGCAGCAGCACATCATCCAAAGGACCTGGCCTGGTGGAAGCATTTCTGTGCTACAGGTTAACTTCTGGAAACCAGAGCAGGCTGCTGGGGTGTATGCCCCAGGTTAAAAGGGGAAAAAAATGGGTTTATTAACAAAAAAATAAAGAGAAACAGACAGCAGAGCACCTCTGTAATGCCAGAAGTGTGTGTGGACCATGGGGACACACCTGAGATCTCATCCCAGCACAGCTCAGAGGTGATGGCACGGCAGTAAATGAACTTGTGCAACAAGAAATTTGCCTTTCAGGTCAAAATCAGACTCTGGGCCAAAAGCAGTGATGGGAAACCAGTTTCTTAGGGAAGGGACCTTCAGCTCCAGCCCTAAAATCCGCCCAAACAGAAAACACTCTCCAGCCCAGCCTTGGGTAATGTGCACAGTATTTGTCCACTTTAGTGACAAATAGTTTGGCTTTCAAATCCATTTCACCAGGCAAGGTCCCCAAATATTTCATTTTCAGAATGAAGTTTACCCAGTGAATTCAGGTGGTTAACATCAAAATCAACAAGCTACACCGTAAATTGCTTTCTGGAGATTTCATGACCTACTCCACTAAATAAAGGTCAGAAATGCTTTAGACATTTTAAGTGGTTGAGCTTTGTTCCAAATAAAAGGCTGGCTTGGGAGAGAACACAGGAAACAAAGCACTGAGAGGAAAATATTTCTTTTTTCCGTGGTATTTCAGTAAAATAAGGTGCCAGTCAATCACTTTCTCAGTATTATACATTTATGCAAATTCCACACCCACACCAGGGTTTTTTTGAGCTGATGAGGAAGTCGCAGAGCAGAGGCAGCTCAGCTGCCTCCGCCCTGCGCGGCTGCCCCGACCAGACTCCAGGCTTGTCAGAGTCCTTGGAAAGCTCCACGTCAGCTCAACTCCAAGTTTTCCCTCAAACGGGGCTTTTCACCCACAAACAGCTTCCCAAATCACTGATTCCTCAGGGTTCCACACCACCCACCCCACTGGGGCACGGCCAGGGCACTGCCAGGCTCTCATGAGCTGCAGCACTGTCACTGTCCCTTCTTGGGAACAGCAGCAGCCCCACTTCTGCCCCTCTCCATTCCCTTCTTGGGAACAGCAGCAGCCCCACTTCTGCCCCTCTCCATTCCCTTCTTGGGAACAGCAGCAGCCCCACTTC
>JAWWMS010000031.1:1349205-1390290 GCA_035048045.1 Chlorospingus semifuscus
TTGTTCCTGAGGTCTCTCAGCTTCTCAGGAGGAAAAATCCTAAGGAAAGGATTTTCCATAAAAGATGTCTGTGACAGGGGGCTGTGCAGTCACCTCAGGGTTTGCTCAGGTGAGGTTTTCAGCATTGCTGTGGCCCTGCAGGGCAAGGGGGCTGTGCAGTCACCTGCAGCCTCTCGATGATGTTCCTGTAGTCCCTGGAGGCAGCGAGCACCGAGTCCCTGCGCGCGGCGTTGCGCGCCGTCATGCGCCAGTTCATGGCCGTCTTCTGCACGATGTTGTGGGACTTCAGGAACAGGTTGTTCACCTGGCTGTCCAAGTCCACAGGGATGGCAATCGCTCTGCTTTTGGCTGCAACAAGCAAAATCAGTGTGAAATGAGACCCTGAGACCGTGAACCAGCACAAAACAGGACCAAGGTCTATGCAGCCCTTCCTTCTACAAACTCTCCTTCCCAGGCTGAGAGGAAACAGCCTTAGGTTGCACCAGGGAAGGTTTAGATCAGACACTGGGAAATTAGGATACGAGGATTTTTTTTTCCCACAGAAAGGTTGTAAAGCATTAGAAAGAGCTGCCCAGAGAGGTGACAAAAAATATTTGTATAAAAAAACTTGAGTTCATGTTTTACTGGTGACCACAGCGGGCTGGCAAGCTGGACTTGACCACCTTAAGAGATCTTTTCCAACCTTAACCATTCCATGGCTCTTTGAGTGCAATTTAAACAGGGCAGGGTCAGGCCTGGGCAAGATTATGTTTAGAGGCTTCCACACCTCAGAGCTGTTACTGTTGTTTGAGGTGTGGGAGGAAGAATCCTTCCCTAAACACACAGCCCCAATAGCTCGTGCTGGCACACAGCAGGAGAACCTGACTCCACATCCAGTACAAGCTGCTCTTGTGGACACTGAAAGTGGAGCAAATTTATGGGCAGGAGTGGCACTCCCAGCTGCACCAGGGAAGGGTCAGGCTGGACAGCAGGAGGAATTCCTCCATGGAAAGGAGGGTTAGGCTTTGGAACTGCCCAGGGAGGTCTGGAGTGCCCATCCTGGAGGTGTCCAAGGAAGGGCTGGAGGTGGCACTCAGGTACAAGATGGGCATTGGGCACAGCCTGGAGTTGATGATCCTGGAGGGCTTTCCCTCAGTGCTTCCATGAACACCATCTCCCTGCTGCAGATCAACAGGACTGCAGGGAGTTCTGAGGTTAGGCAGAGAAAGCACTTCATGCGACAGTGACAACACCCACTGCTCAACCACCATGATCCATCAGCACAAGCCTGGACTGTGAGTTATGCCAGGTGGCACCTGCAGGACACAACCCACACTGTCCCTGCGGCAGGATGGCACAGCAGCAGCCAGCCTGGATGGCTGCAGCCCCGGAGCAGGCACTGTGCTCAGCCCAGTCCTTACCTACGTCGGAGAGCACGCGGATGCAGCTCTCCACAGAGGCCTTCTGGCTGGGCATGAGCCAGGTGCAGTGGTAGACCCTGAACACGCCCTGCAGCAGCTGCACGAACACGGGCTGTCGGGTCTGCAAGGCAAGCACAGCACAGTCACAGCCTCACCCCAGCACGCTCGCTGCTCCCAGCCCAGCTGGCTCTCCAGCCCTTCCAGCTGGGCTGCAGCACTCGTTGGGCAGCTCCCCGTGGTGGCAGGGTATCTACCACGGCATCAGCAGCTGCATGGGAAGGGTGGGAACCAGTGCTGGAAGGGAAAATGAGACAGGAGCTTCTGCAGCAGAAAGCCCTGGTAATTGAGGCCTGACTAAGCAAAGGAAGTGAGCAGTCACCTTCATCTGTGTTATCAGAGCTATCAGCAACCCCGGCACACAGATTCCTCTTTTAGCATTGACCAGCAGCTGACTCAAGAGGCCACAGGTAAATGGGGCTTGGCTATGTGACAGCAGAGCTCCAGAGTTGGAAACTCATCATTGCAGGCATTATTAGCTGGTATCCAATTCACTGAGAAAGCAGCTGTGTGTTATTTGGAACACAGGCAGTGGTTAGTGGCAAACACTGCAGCTGCTGCAGGATCAGCCAAAATCAAGGTGTGGTTTTCACCCCTGAATTTCACAAGGTGATCTCCCACTACAGACAGGTGAGCTGCTCCAACACACCCAAGCCCATGAGCTCTGTTCTTTCACCTTTGCAGCTGCCCAACAATAGTGACCAAAACTCCATTTGGTTTTGTACAGTGATTACTTAGTAGAACAACATATTACAACCTGTAGAGGAAAGAGGATTTTAAACATTTCAATCTGAGAGGGAACACCCTGTGTCCCTGTGCCCACTAGCTATGGAATGCTTCTACCAGCTACAGGAACTACACCACAGTGCAAACACCACAGGACTTAGGAACCAGGGAAAAAATACCTCATTTATTGTGGCCAACAGTAAAGCCTGTTTGCAAGAAAAAAGTGGAGTTAGAGCAAAAAGCCAAATCTATTAGCTAATTAAATCTATTAGATCAATTAAATAAAACACCATTACAAAATGTACAAGAGGAGAAGCAAAATTCAAGCCCCCAAAATTGCTAAGAGGCAAATACCCATTATCCTTTCTGGAAATAATCCAAACACCAAAAACCATGGCAAACAACAGCATCTACCCAGGGCCCTGAAAATACCTGCATGTCTGGACTTAAACCACCCACATATTCCTTTCAGTTCACGTCTAAAGACTTTTTTGGTCTCAAAAACCCTTTAAGATGTTTCATTTGCTTAAACAAGGTCAATAAATCAAATAGGAAATTTACTCCATGTCCCTCATGTCTCCAGCTGCACTTGGGAAGGGAAACCTTGGGCAGCAACAACTTTGGAGGCAAACAGGCTGAACAATGTTTGCTGAAGAAGCTGTGGGCAGCTGTCCTTTGCCAAGAGATTTGTGTTCTCCTAATTTTATGTGATTGGAACCACATGATGGATGGACAAGGTGTTCCCTGAACTAGCAAGGCTGACTCAGGGCAGGAAGGATTTCAGCCAGACAAGCCCTGACATGAAGGAGCAGGAGGCAAGAGGAGGCTGGCTGGGATGAGGAGGTGCAGCAGGAAGGGCAGGGAGGGGCTGAACCCAGGGCAGAGTGGCCACATCCCTTCCCTGCAGAGATCAGCCCACCTGCAGCACCTCAGAGGGGAGGAAATCCCACCTGGAGCAGGGATGGACCCCAGGCAGGTGGGACAACAGGCTGTGCTCCTCGGGGGGAGAACCCCTGGGTACAGACAGGAGTATTGACAGGCAGGAAAAGGGAGAGAAACCACTTTTAACTTGGAGATGTGGAGGAAAGATGAATCTAGGACAAGGCAGATCTATCAACTGAGATGGGAAAAGAGGTGAACCAAGTGACTTCATATTGCTAGACAGAGGGGGAGATTGAGAAACTAAAGAAAAACTGCTGATATAACATTAACAGATGGCTAAAATAGGATGGCAAGATGTGTATTCAAATGCTGCATCTCAGAGATGACAAGTGAGAGCAGGGCAGCTCAGGTACATGGCACAGAGGGAGGGCAGAGCCCAGGACAAGGCCACAGTCTCCATGTCTCACTCCTCTGCGGAGCACAGAAGGTGCAATAGGAACCAAAGTCACCTGAGCAGCAAATCAGCTGCTGCACTGCTCCCTCAGCTGAGGCCAGAGACAGGCAGGGGTAGGGCTGGATGAGCTTTGAGACCTGGAGATTGCACTGCAAACACCTGCCCTTGGCACCAGCAGGTTGCATCAAGTTTCAACAACTGCCCCTCTCAACCTCCTGCCAGAGCTGCCAGACACCTGACCACTCCACCCACACCTCCCAGAAAGTTATTTATGCATAAAGAACAGGGTTATCTCTGTGCAAATAGAAATGTTAGGGCAACATCCTGACTCTGCTGCTCTGCTGTACAACTCTCTGCCTTCTCCCCTTCACAGGTGTTCCAACCTCCTCCTTCACATTTCCCTAACTTCTGAACTAGGCAAAAATCTACTCGGTGAGAAACACGAGAGCTTCTGGATTCTTGTTCTGGATCCTTTTTTTGTAAAGGGAAATTAGAATCTTTCTGTAAAATATGCTGTCCTGAATCAATCTCCCTTGCTCCCTCTGTGATATCTGTGGCAGGGCTTGGATGAGACGGGCTTTAAGGTCCCTCTGTGATATCTGTGGCAGGGGGTGGATGAGATGGGCTTTAAGGTCCCTTCCAACACAAACCATTCTGGCATTCAATGGCACACAAGAACTCTCTACAAAAGACCTTGGTGGTAGCACAGAGTTGAATGCACTCATGAATTAGTGTGACATGTGAGCTTTTCTAGAAGAACATTTGTGCAGTGACCTACATGTTTTTCCATTTCTACAGCAAAAAGACCATCTCAGCACCAAGAGCTGAGATGTATTTGCTGCCCAGTTACACCAGCACTGCTCCCCTGTGTTTCCTTTGCACTGTCAAAGGGGAATGAACACCAGTGCCCTGGCAGTGCTCGCCCTGCTGTGTGTGTGCATTTCCCACCTGCAGGGTGGTGCTCTGGTCCGAGAAGGGGGAGCTGAAGAAGGTGGTGACGATGCTCATGACGATCTCGGTCACGTACTTCTCCAGGATGGAGTCTGCGTGCTTCCTGTCGCTCGTGTTGTTGCAGGCCTGCAGCAAAAGCACAGCAGGGTCAGGGGCAGCTCACCAGGGCAGCACAGACTGGAGTTCCTCATTTCACACTGTCCTGCTCCCACCATGCAGTGACACTGGGGCTCTGCATCTCCAGCCCACGCAGGAGCAGAGCCAGAGCTGCTCCTGGTTTGGTGTGCTGGCCCAGAGCACGGCTGGGGGAGGGAGAAAACCACAGAGTCTTGGAGGAAGGCAAGAGCAGGATGGGGAGCACTGAGGTGTAATGCTTTCGTATGGGGAAATACTTGGAATCCCAGGCAAAAAGCCATATGGCCAAATAAACACCAAGCCTGGAAAACAATCTGTCCTGACCTGCCAGAAAACGCTGAGTGCTGCTCAGGAAGGAGCTCAGAGATGCTGCCAGAATAAGCAGGCCAGGTGGCAGGACAGAAAAGGCACTGGACAAAGGAGCAGGGCGTGGAGCTTCGCTGAGCTTTGGTTTGGGCTTGGAGTTTTTCTTTTAAAAAGGAAAATATGAATGTGTTCCATGGAATATGACTAATGAAATCCACAGGCACATGGAAAAGGAGGCAAATATTTGCAGGAACAGAGTATTCAGGGTACTTATTGCCTTGATGCACTGGGATGTCTTATCCTTACTGCTCTGGATTAAAGAGGGTTTTAAGCTGAATTCAGTTCCTTGGTGCAGATACATTACCCGACAGATGTCCACCAGGAAGTTCTCAAACAGCTTCCACATGTGATTACTGGTGTAAATCTCTTTCATTTCTACTTCTGTGTCCACATAGCAGTGATTCAAGAAGTTGATGTATGCTATTTTGACCTAAAAGTAGAGAAAACAATTCATAAAGAATAAGAACCTGAATGGTGGCATGAATGAATACAATGTCACATAAAAAGGATAATTTGGAATTCTGCTTCTTCCTTTCACTTAAACACTGGTGAAATTTAATGCCATGAATAGCAAGACACCATCCAATAAAAAACCCCCAGGATTACTGCAGACAAAACGTCAGCATAATAATAATTTCCAGTTCTGCAGAACCATCTGTTCAAGGTTAGCAGCACATCCATAAACCTCTCTGCCTCAAGAACCCTATAAAATAACCAAGTACAGCATCACATTCCCACTTTCGGGGTAAGGAGGAAGTATAAAAGGATTTAACTGGACTCTCCAGGCTGGCTGGGGGTGCCAACAGCAGCAGCAGGGAAGGGCTGCAGTCCCCAGCTCTCTGCCCACCTGCAGCAACCCCCTTGGGCCAGGCCAGACCCAGCAGGATCAACCCTCTGTCACCCAAACCCAGCACATGTCAAACACAAACAGCCCAGCTCTCCTGCAAGCCCTCACCTCAGGTATGCAATCCTCGTGGGTCACCACCCTGACAATGTCATCCAGAGGGAGGAGGGAGTTGCATTTGATCTCTGTGTAGACGTTTTTGCCCTCTGTGCACACAGCCAGCAGCTCCACCAGGTGGATGTGGTACATCAGGGGGCTGTTCTCATCCATCCTGTCCCTCTCTGACCTCATCATCTGCACCAGGGTCTGGAAGGAGGCTCTGTCGTTGTAGAACACCAGCACATCCTCCCCTGCATTCACCAGCTGTGGGCCAAGGAGAGCACTGCATCAGCAGAGCCAAGCCTGGCATCCCCCCACAGCATCCCCTCGTCTCATGGGGCTGTCCCACTGCTGCTGCCCAGCCCCTCAGGGACACAGGGCTCCAGGAGGACATTTCCCATGATCTGACCCCTCCTGAACCACTGAGGAAATTCCAAGCCAGCCCAGCTGCCTGCTAGCCAGAAGCTGTGCCAAGAAGTTTGTGACTTTCCATTGTGCCTTTCCATGTCACCCCAGGTGACTTCCTAAGGCAGCTGTGGACAGCCCTGTGCTGCTGGAGAGCTGCCCAGGGATGGGAGCACTGCAGGGCTCACTCCTTCCACCCTCCCAACCAACACCGACCATTTGCCAAGGCCAGTGACACGTCAAGTCACACACTGGAGATTTCCATCACCTTCACATTTGACACCTGGCTGGCCACGATTTCAGAGTAGTTCAGACCTCCTGGAAATCTCCAGGAAGAGAAGGAGATGAAGCAAACTGAGCCTTGGTTCACTGAGCCATCCAGGGCTGCTCTTCCACAGGGTTTGTGAAAAACAGCAGGGTAAGATGCAGAAAAATACCCCAGGGCAGCTGCTGACCTTGGGGGAGCCCCTTGCTGAGCATCTCACACTCAACTAAGTGTTAAGAAGCTAATGAAGCTGGTTTTGAGCTGGACAACAAAATATGAAAGATTTTTGATCCACCCATCAGGATTGATGCTCAAAAGCCAGATTGGACAAATCTGATCCTGGGGCTCCCCCTGCTGAGGAGGCCAAAACATTCCATTAGATGTGCAGATCTGCCAAACAGATCGCATCCAACATCCCCCTTCAAGGCATTCATTCACCCTTTTCTCTCCATTTCATCCTGGCTCCCCAGTTTCCAGTTACCCACACACCTAAAGCCAATCCTCATCTGCTTCCCCTTCACACTTGAACAGCTGAGTGAGCACATCTTGCTAAGAGTATCTGCAAGGGCTTGGGGAGGCAGGACAAAGGGGGATGGCTTCAGATTGAGAGCAGGTTTAGATGGCAGAAAAATATGGGTGGTGAGAGCCTGGCACAGTTGCCCACAGAAGCCAGGGCTGCCCCACTCCTGGAAGTGCCCAAGGCCAGACTGGATGGGGCTTGGAGCACCCTGGGATAGTGGAAGGTGATTCTATGGTGGCTCTAAAATTTCATAAAAAAAAACTCTCATCAAAATGCTATCATGGTGAAATCCTCCTTCTGCTTTAGTGATCCTGAAATTAAACTACTTCTCTTCAAGCCAATTTTGCTAGACAAAGGCACCCTTGCTTCATAACCCCACCTACATGCTGCTGGGTACAGGCCTGGGAAGAAACTCGTGCCATTAACAACCAACCCCTCGTTACACCTGTGAGTCAGGAGCTCAGAGAGCTTTTGGTCACAAAAAGCCTGAGCTTCCTGGGAGCTGTAATGCTCTTTTTGCATGGTGAGAGCTGTCAGCTTCTTGGCAGTCCCCGAAGCGAGAGGATCAATTTGTCATGTTCACCAACTGCTATGTGCAAACTTCTGTTCAGACCCTGCAAATCTCTGCAGCTCTCACCTCAGCCATTACCATATCTTGGCATTTCTTAATGAATTTCCCCTCTGCCTTGACGATGGTCTGCAGGAACTTGATGTACTGAACGTTCCTGCCGTGCGTCTCGATGCAGTGGACGAAGTGCTGAACCACGCGCTCGTTGATCTCGCTGCAGAGCTGGAAGTTGTTCATGAAAATGTGCTGCATTGTCACTGCTTCCAGGATCTGATGGAGGGGAGGAAAGGGAGCAAAAAGTCAGAAAATCAATGACATCCCCACTGCTGTTAGGGTAAAGCCAACACTCCTGCAAGCACAGGGCTGAAGGGAACTTTGCTGAGGACCTCAGCTTTCAACACCACCGCTCCCATCTCAGCCTATTTTTCACTCCACTTCAGCCTCTTGAACTTTCTACACTGAAACTGCCCTAAACAAACATCTTGCCAACTTTTGAGGCTTCAGAATGAAAACAAAATGTGACCTCTTCAACTAATCTTGCAACAGAACAGCCCCAGAGGTATCACCAAGGACAGTGCAGTCCCTTCTCTTGCTAGAACATAAAAATAAATCATGGCCTGAGGTTATTCTTACCCCTGGGTTAAGGAACAGGTTTATGTGCTTGTGCAGCAAGGCCTGGTTCTGTTGGTTCCCAGCACAGAAGTTCTGCAGGAACTCGTGTGCAAGCTTCATTATCTCCTGCATCCTCGTGTCTTCAGCCTGGGATTGCATGACAAAGAAGAGGGGGTTAAAAAGAATCCAAAGGTTCACCTTGAGGTGAGCACAGGACAAACCACAGCTCCAGCAAGGGAACTGTCACGTCTCTCACACCCCGAAGGAAAACAAACCTCCACCCAGTTCAGACGTTTGGGATGAGCTGGGCCAGCTCCACGCTTCCAAAGAGCGTCAAAAATAAAGCCCATAATAGAAATTACAGTAGTTTATTCTCTAAAAGTGCCTATTCCACAGCCAGGCCTGCCAGCAACGTGCTCTAGTCACTTCTGCTCTTCTGAACATCCCAGCCCCTTGGCCAAACCACACATCATCACCTCAGGCTGCCCAGGAGAGCTGCCACGTCCCGCTGCAGCCCTTCCGCAGCCACAGAGGGGAACTCATGGCAAAGCAACCACGGAAAGTTGCTTTTGCACCAGCCCAGCCCAATTCATCTTTACTGGAACCTCCTTGCAGCCTTCCAAGCACCGCTGAGGAACCAGTGCCCTTCCCCTGACGTCAGCGTGGATTCCCAGCCCACCGACGGCAGGAGCCGCGCTTTGGAAAATTACTGCCTGTTTTTATTTTTAAGGAATTTCATCTCTTCCCAAGAGTGAAACCCCTTCCACACTGCCTGTCTGATGCACATTCACATGTATGGGACAGAAAGGTGATGAGAAGGCGTTGAAAGGTGTTTTTGCTGCTGCTTTTTTAGCAAAATATGACGCAAGAAACCACGAGAATTAACATTAATCAAAGCTCCTGTGTGGAATTACTGGTTTCAGAAACCTGATGAGTTTGAAAGAGAGGACAGCAGAGTGACCAGGAAAATGTGAAGAACTGCCTCACCTCAGTACTGATAAATACCTGTCAGCTGTGATTAATGAGCAGCCAACGTGATGACCTTGGGGTGTGCTGCGTCAGCACAGCCTGGTGCTCACAGGCACAACCCAGCCCCAGTGGGCTCCAGCCTGCACAGCTGCCAAGTGTTAGCCCTGATAAGGCTAATTAGGAGCAGCAGACCTCACCTGGAGAGCCAGTGGGTATTTATTCACCTCTAAGGGGGAGTTTGGGACTCTACAGCTCAGGAGGGTCCGTGTACACTGCTCATAAAACCCTGGGGGGACCAGGCACCCTCCCTTCCCTCCTTGTCCCCAGGATGGTGCTCACACAGCTGCCTCACAACGAGGGTCTTGCTTCCATCAACACAGCTTAACCTCAAGGCAGCACCTGCCTCACATGAAAAGCTCAGAGCTGAACCTTAATTCTGAAGTATGATTTGTGAATATTTCTTCAGGCAATCTGTATATTCACAGGCTTCAAATAAACAGAGTTTGAGCTCCTTATTTCTGAGTGGGTATTCTGTAGACTATGAGGCTACATAAACCAGCCTCTGTGCATCCAATCCACAGGGAGGGGTTCAGAAGATTCAGAGGAGGTATGAAAAGCCTGTCAGCATGACACAAAGCCCCACCTTCTCGTAAGGGATCTGCAGCAGCTCCAGCACCACGGCGTGAGCTCCCATGTTCCTCAGGAGTCGCTGCTGCTGCTTCCTGCTCTTCCTCACCGAGGCCCCCTCCTGCACGCAGAGCTTGCTGAGCCGCAGCAGGATCTGCAGGAGACACTGGCCTTAGAGCCCAGCTCTGGCTCTCCCTCCAGAGAACGCCAGGTCCCAGAGAGCAGCACCAGGGACCAACTCATCTGCAGGAGCAGAGCGGCTCCAGGCAGCCCCTCGTGGCCCAGGCTCCATCCGTGGCATCTGACTAGGGCTGCTGGACTTGGATGATCCTTGTGGGTCCCTTCCACCTCAGGACACTCTAAATTCTGAGATTCTACGCTCCTGCAGAACTCAGCCATGTCAAGTAAACACAACATCAAGCTCCACAGCAGAGCCACAGACACACCTTCAGCTCACACCACACCAGCACCACAGCACGTTCTTCATCTGGTACTTTCTACATTAAATTTCAACAGCACAGTGGCTTTGAGTGCAAGGTACTCAGGACAGGGAGAATTCAATGGCTTCTCCCCTTGCTTACTGCCTTTGTAATCCTTAACAATAAAAATATTGTGTTACCATTGAAACAGCAGCAAACGTCACGTTTCTCACTAATCCATTCTTAGGGAAAGAATACACACGTCGTGCTTATTCTATCCTGGCTTCCCATTCAAGTTGGGATTTGTTATTACTCAGCAAATAGTTTCCACAATGGCACAGTGACTCAGACTTTCCTGGGTGCCTCCCTCTGACTGCAGCTCTCCAGAGCTCTGTTACTCATTTACACTTCCAGTGAACTATCAAGAAGCAAAGTTTTACCTCTTTTACTACCCGGTAGTTGTAGCTGCTAGTACTTTCAGGCTTTTGAGACTTGCTGTGACCTTCCTGAGGATAAAATCAGACAATTTATTAGTAGCTTATACTACTGTCTACATGAAGGCTAAAATTACCGTTCTAGGATAGCGCCCGCTCTCCTCCTGGGAAGGACTGTCATCCTCCAGCTCTGACAGCCTCAGAAAAACACATACAATTATCCTGTCAAGTCACATTGACCTCTAGGACACAAAACAAGGTGAGGGAGGGATGATTTCAGAGGCAGCAACCTCCCGTCCTTTGCCTGTCACATTCTGTCTCTGATCAAGTCTCCCCTCAGAAAAAACCCCTTCCTTTTTCTCTCTATTGTTATTAAACTGTCACTGCACAAATACCAAGAGATTCCTCACAGCAATGTGTACAAGAAAAGCAACAAGTGGATTACTTGTATTTACTTCCAGCAATAAATGTTCCTAAACCAGGGACTGCTTCTTGCATCCCTTCATCCAGTCTTTCCTGATTGCAATTACATGGAAACAAGATACTAAAAGAGCTCTAAGCCAGATGTGCATGTGGGGAAAATCCTTTGTTATCAGGTAGAGATAAAGCACAGTTCTCTGCTGTCACCTGAGCAGCTCACAGCTCTGCCCTTACCTTACTTATTTGTGCAACTTTTGATTGCACAAATCCCGTGCCACTGGTCAGTGCTGAAAGGGGAGCCAGAGCAAACCCAAACCAGCCCTGTCACACCCTAAAGGTGACACCTCAGGGCTGCTACTGGGCATCACCTGGCTCAAGTTCTGCTCTCATTCCTGCCTCAACCTGAAAGCAGTAGAGAGAACCTCACCTAGGCAGTGTGCTGGGAAGAAGGGCCTTGTCACAGTTCTGACAGCAGCTACACCCTGCAAATACCCACCCAAATCCACACAAACACAACCCAATTACCTCTTTCTTCTTGTGCTCGTTTTCACCTGGCACACTGTCCATGGCCTCATCAGGACCTTGGCCTTTGTACACCCAGAGCTCAGATTTCTCCACTATTGACCTCAGCTGGTCCAAATCTTGTTTGATCTGCTTGTAGTTGTCAACATCTTGGCTGGTAACGAGCAGTTGAACCTTACAGGGAGGCAAAGCCATGAGTTGCACAAAAAGGGCTGGGTTCAGCTGCCATAAACACATTCAGATGAGGAATAACTCTCTCCAGACACACAGGTACCTGCTTGAAAGCCTGAAGGACCTCTTGTCTCTGGCTGAAGTGCCTGAAGAGCAGCTGCAGTGCACCAGACACCAGGGGAGGGTAATCGTGCATCGTTAAATGCAGCAGGACCCGCAGGAAAGTCCTGCCCCCGTGATCATCCAAATCCAGAGGGGTGTTCTCCTCACTGCAAACACAGCAGGAGTTAACCACATTAGACTGAGGGTCCCAGCAAGTTCTAAGTCCTCTTAGCAATGCTAGAAAACCTTTTTTTCTCATTTTTAAATAAGGGGGGGAATTGTACTGAGATTTTATTGCAGCGTTGAGCTGAGATGCACTAATCCTGCACCTTGGCTTTCACCCACAGCACAGAGCCCTCCCCTGATGATCCTTCTGGCTGAAGAACCCTTTTTCCTTATCTCTGGATCCAAATGGACCCTACTCTGAGCAGCATCAAGGCCATTTTAGGAAAATGAAGGTGTTCTCCCAGTCCCCACTCCTTGGGAGCCCTCCAGCCTGGGGACTTCCCCTCGATTGGCACCTGTGAAGAGATACTTTCCTTCCACCAAAGATCCCCTCAGCTTGTTCTTCAATGTGTTCGAAGTCCAGGGCTCCTGAAAACATAAACAGGACAAATACATGAGGTCAGAGTAGCAGCAAAGATGTTTTCCCAGCTTAAAAACATTTCAAATGGCAAGTGGGACCTGAAACAACCATCCCATCAGCCCCTTGAAGATTCCAGAGTCTTCCCCAAGCCACACAACCTCATTCCTTGCCAAATAACCCACCTGGTACATTAGCTGGCATCTCCTGACTACTGCTTCCAGTGGGGGATTCAGACATCTGGGCATTGCTTTCATCAAATTCATGTTTAAATATACAGAGCAGACAGGAGATCCTGTAGTCCAACCGCACATTCAGAATAAACTGATGACACAGAAGTAGGAGAAATGTTGAAATAATCTGTGTATTTCCACCACATCTACAATTCACACAAAGACATCAACTGAGCAGAAATGTGGGTTTAACCCAGCAGAGTTACCCAGGGTGGGCAGGCCCTGGCACAGGTGCCCAGAGCAGCTGTGGCTGCCCCTGGATCCCTGAAGTGTCCAAGGGCAGGATGGATGGAGCTTGGAGCACCCTGGAAGGTGTCCCTGCCCATGGCAGGGAGTGGAACTGGATGAGCTTCAAGCTCCCTTTCAACACAAACCATTCTGGGATTCCATCTTTCCATGCTATGTAAATATCACCTTCACAACCCCCAGAACTCAGTAATATTTTCCAGGGATTTCAGTGAGCATGATGCACACACATAATAAATACTGATGAGTAAAACATTTTGGCAGGGTTTTGGTGCCTCATTCCTGTGTGATGCTGGCACCTCACCCCATCCCCAGGAAAGGAAAGCAACACTTCCATCTCCATCCTGAACACGTGCTGCTGCTCTCCTGGGGTGCTGGGACACAGGAGCAGGACGTGAGCTGCCAGGAGCCAGGCTGTGCCACACAAGTCACCAATCCAGCTGGGCTGGACCAGCTGGTGCCACAGAAACCTCCAGCCTAGCAGAGACCACCTTCTCCACAGTCTTCCTCTTGAGGAAGGAGCTACAAAGCCAAGAACACTCAGAGTTCTTGCAGCTTTAGGGGAAAATGCTTAATGCCAGCTTGCATGGCCCTGGTAGCAGGGAACAGTGGCACACTGAAATACCCCCTGCACATGGCAGGCCACGAGAGCAGCTCTGCCTTGAGCTGAAATTAGCAATGGTGCAGGGAGGGAATGGAGCCTCCCCTGTGCTGCTGAGGGAAGGGCAGAGCCTCCCACGGGGCACAGGCAGGAACAGGAGGGCTCTCCTGCTGCTCTGCTGCCTTCACCCACCAGGCTCCGGCAGCAAGCTGACCCCCAGGCCTGCCTGACGGAACTACTGAGCACAAAAAGCACTCCCACACCCAGAGAGGGAAGATGCATCTCAGCTCAATAATTCTGAGTCAATAACGAGGGAAAATGTGTGCATCCCAAAGACATTGGGGTGAGCAAGTGAGAAAGGCTGAGATGGGAGTGAGAGAGGCTGGCTGTGCATGCTGAAAACACATGGCAGGCTGAGGGCTCTGCCAAGAGGAGTCTCCAGATCTCCCCATTCCTCAGGGCGCTTCAGATGGCCCTGCAGAATCAGCGGAATTGGGAAGACAACAGGGTGGAATATAACAGCTCTGCCTCAACTCAGATACTCACAAATCACTGCTAAATACACAGATGTCTAATGCAAGCTCTTTTCTAATAAATTCTTTCAATAATGGCACAAAGTTGGGATCCCTGTGCCTGACAAGGCCACCCCTGCAGTACTTTCCCAGTCTGAGAGTCAGGAGTACATTAAGAGGCAGCAGGACACAATTAGTGCTGGAGGACAGCACGAGGAGCTGCACCCATGTGGTACCTGGAGTATCTCGATGATCTTGAGCTTGGTGTCCATGACCAGGATGTCCTCCTTCTCCGGCTCACTCTGCTTGACATTGCCCTCGGGGGCAGCTGCCAGGGGAGTCATGGGCAGGAACCCCCCGCCCCTGAGCACCACCTGGGTCATCAGCTCCCCCACGCCGTGGATGGACCTCATCACATTGCTCCCTTCAGAGAGGAAACACAAGGGTTAGGTGCTGCAATGGGGCTGCACTGACAGGGCAAGGACCAGCCACAGCCTGCAATGGCAAACTGTCCCAACATGGCACATCCACACCCTGGGGACTGGGGAAGCCATCACAAGCACTGCAGCGCTTGGAGAAGCCCCCTGCCCTTTCCCATCACAGGCACTACCCAGCTTTACAACCAAGCCATGGACAGAGAGGAGATTCCCAAGCACAGCATCACTGGCCAGGGAGGGAGGGGATTGTCCTGCTCTGCACTGGGGCAGCCTCACCTCCAGTCCTGGAGGCAGTTTTGGGGGCCAAAATTTAAGATCCAAAGATGTTAGAGAGCACCCAATTGAGGCTACAAAGATGGGGAAGGGACTAGTAGTGATACGAGGAGCAGTGAGATCTCTTGGTCTGTTCAGATGGGGCAGAGCAGACTGAGGTCAGACCTCACTGGGTCCCCTCCCGAGGGGCAGCTGCCAGCTCTGCTCCCTGGGTCATGGACAGCTCCCAGGGAATGGCTGGGGCTGGGCCAGGGCAGGTCAGGCTGGATTTTGGGGAAGGTTCATCCCCAGAGGGTGCTGGCACTGCCCTGGGATGGGCACAGCCCCAGAGCTCCAGGAGCTGCCAGGGATGCCCAGGGTGGGATTTGGGATCTGTGCAGGGCCAGAAGCTGGGCTGGGTGATTCTGATGGGTCCCTTCCAGCTCAGGATGCTGTGTGACTTCATTGTTCCACCCCACAGTGACATTTTGAGATGAACTAGAGCCACCCAAGAACTTTCTGTCCTACACTTTCCAGCCTTACCTTTACTTTCCTCGCCTTTTGCCATCTTGGTAATAGGGAAGATGGTAGTGATGTGCACACAGTCTAATATAGCAAGGAGGATTTTGGTTAGTCTGAGGAGGTCACAGAAGTTGTAGAAACCAAAATATATCAGATTTCTGGCTAAGTTAACAACCTACCAAAATAACAATAAAAAGCCTGATTAATACTAAACATTTTGCTATCACAGTCAAGTTGTCTTAACACAGTGACAAGATTCAAGAACCTGGCTGAGGGTCACATTTTATCACAATATCTGGGAATTCTGCAAGACTGTCTAGCTCTACATCACAGCAGAAAGTTTTCTACTTGCCTACAAACACTGCAATGCCTGCAGTCCATGTCTGTAACTGCAACTGATATTATATAGCTACAGAATCAGACTGCATTTATCTCATTACAAAACAGGGCAAGACTAGAGGGAAGGTACAGATAATTTTTATCATTGTCTTACAAAAAGGATATCACACCCATAAAGCTGAGCTTTGTAACTTCCCCCACAAGTCCACCCCATAAAGACCCACATAAAAATATCACATACAGGGCAAATATTTAATGCAACCCCATTATCAGAAGTGTATGACATCAACTGCATTTTTTTCAGGATATCACAGCTTTTCTTAAATTAATGGTTATTAATTATTATATATTGCATGGATTTGCAACATTTTATTTGCACAGGCTATTTTAACAGGTCAGTAAGGCACAGGACACTTTTTCTCTTGGTGAACATCACTATAAGCTCTGGAGACTCTCTGTGTGTACAAACAGTGTTTAATTTTTGAGATATTTATTCCAGTAAAGCCTGGCTTTGCAATAACACTGAGAGCCCAGAGAGTAAACAAGGCTGCTGCAAAACTCAGACATAAACTGATGTGCATTAATTGTATTTCAAGAACCATCATTGCAAACTCACAAATTTCAGTGGGGTTACTTGCATGAAGAGAAAGGAGCCAACTGAGGCTCAGGATTCACTAATTACACTCATTAATTACTTGTCAAACTACCTGGTGCTAAAAAAATAACCAACATTCCATAAAAAATAAAAAAAAGAATAGGATAAAATCAGACTGGATAACTACCTCAAAAGTGAGCTTATTTTTCTCTTTATCAGAGAAAGGGAACCTCTGACACACCACATCTCTCAAATATTCCTCTACAAATTCCATTGTTTGTGCAAATCTCTCCTTAATTTCATCTTTGGAAGTTCCACTGCTATCATAGCTGAAGAGGGGAAAAAAAAGAACAAAACAAAAAAGAAAACAAAACAAAACTTAGCATGCAAATACACAGGGCTCTTTTCCCCCCAGTACAATTTTTCATTGGTTTGTCAAAATCTAAGAAAAGCTAAAGGCTGGTAAATAATTTATCCAAATGAGGGAGTCAGAACACTGACACCAGAATTTCCTGGCTTTTGTTGGTTTATCCCATATGCTCATTAGGTACTATTTTAAAACATCTGAGGAAAACAAAAAAGAAAGATAATTTTGTCCCAAAAAACACAAAAAACAACCTCATTATTTGAGTGGAAACAATGACAAGTGATGTGCAGCATGAGGAGAATGGGTGGCCAAGAGAGGCTGAGTGGGGATGGTATTTTTCCTCCAAATAAAACCAATATATATGCAAAGCAGATATTAACTTTTAATATAAATTCTAGGGGTTTTTCTCAGTATGTGCAGAGTGACTTTGAGAAGGACAACCCCACCACCTCCCACAAAATACTTTTGCTTCCTATTTGATCACTTATCACTGGTGAGCCTCTGCCAGAGCTAAAACCATTTGGTTTTATATTTTGGCCTTGAAATTTGATTTATTATCTACTCAGCAGAGAAAACCAGGCTGGCAAGGAGGGAAATACAAGAAACCACTGAACACCAGTAATAACATTGACAAGGCTTAAATTCCTAAGATGTAACTTCAATTTTAGGTGTTCATTTTCTCCAACTGAAAAAAAATTAGCTCCGAACAGCTGAGTACTATAAATTTGGAATTATGAAGTTAATATAAGTGGTTAAGAAACCACGTGCCTGCTCCAGTTGTGGCTTTGTGTAGGTTTTGAGCACTGTGCCAGAGGATTTTCCATTGGAAGTTCAGGAATGTGTCCTTGTTTGAGCATCTTTCCCCCATTTCTGCTGGTGGTGGTGAGCTCCCATAAGGACAATCTGCCCTGAGGGGAGCACACTCAGAGGAAACGGCCCCAAATTGGGGAGGTTTAGAGAGATTTCAGTGAAAATGTCTTGACTGGAACAGTGGTCAAGCCCTGGAGCAGGGGGGTCCAGGGCAGTGGTGGATGCACCATCCCTGAGGTGTCCCAAAGATGTGTGGATGTGGCACTTGGGGACACAGCTCAGTGCTGAATGCGGGACTTGAGCTTGAGGGGCTTTCCCAAGCTGAACAATTCTGTGGTTCTCCAACCAAACGAGGCAGAAGAGATAAACCCACCCTGCTCTGCCCAGGTCACTCCATGGGCACATCGCCCAACACGCTGGGAGCTTATTTCATTCTCAGCAACACCTCACAGTGTGTTTGATTTATTTACAAACAGCAACTCTATAAACAACACACGACCTCAGGCCTGGTGCTGCCTTAAAACCCCACAGCTGCTGCATATGGGTAAAACCCTTTAAAGTCATGGCTCAGGCCTGGTGCTTGGGCTAAGTACAGCTGATGGCTGGGCTGACAAGGATCTGTGAGAATCAGCCTGCACATGCAATCAATCCTGTCCAGAATCAATCCTGTCCAGAATCAATCCAGCAATCATCCCTGTCCCATGGGAACCAACCTGCACCTGGGAGAGGAGGGACTGGTACCCGTGGGAAGCATCTTCTACCCAGGAGACAAGAACGCAAACGTGTTCAGAGAAGAAAGTCTTTGGCAAGCTCTAGCAACTACTAACCAATGAACCAATACCAACCAACTAGAATTAAGCAGGACACTTTCAGCAAACCACACGAACACGAGCAGGGAAGAGCAAAGCTGGGAGCAAAGGCCCCGTGTGCACGCCAGCCGTGCCCCGAGCAGCAGCAGCCCCGCACTCACTCGTCGATGGCGATCTCGGAGGGGATCTCGGACCAGAGGCGGGCGTACTTGACGGGGGTCACCTGCTCCTGGGGGTCCCTGTCCACGTGCATGTGCAGCATCAGGCGGCAGAAGGAGGCGCGCAGGTCGTAGGGCAGGTTCTCGTCGGCCATGCAGCGCAGGATCAGGTCCACGTCCAGCTGCCCCGAGATCTCGTTGATGGCCAGGTACTGCCGGTCCAGGCACATGCGGGCAAAGAGGTTCAGCTGGTACCTGCAGGGGAGAAGGGGAAAAGGAAATCAGATGTGTTAATTTATGTGGGCTTGAGGGTTATGGTTTAATTTCTGTGTAAAGTGTGTATATATATATAAAAACATACACTTTACACAAAATATGTATATATATATACACACACTTTATACAAATATATATATATACAATCTACTTTAACCATTAGAAACAAAGCATATAAAAAATATATATAAATAAGCATATATAAAGATATAAAAATAAGCATATATAAATATATATAAAGTATATTTTATATCCACAAAAAAATATATATATATAATATATATAAAGCAAAGAGGTTCAGCTGGTATCTTCAAGAGAAAAAGGAAAAAAAATTATATGTGTTAATTTATGTGGGCTTGATGAATATGGTTTAATTTCCTGTGTAAAATACATATAAATATGTATATAGAATCTACTTTAACCCTTAGAAACAAAGCATATACAAATATATATAAATAAGCATATATAAATATATTTCAAGTATACTTTATATTCACAAATATATATATATAGTATATATATAAAGCAAAGAGGTTCATCTTCAAGAGAAAAGGGAAAAAAATTATATGTGTTAATTTATCTGGGCTTGATGATTATGGTTTAATTTCCTGTGTAAAGTATATATAAATATATGTGCAATCTACTTTAACCATTAGAAACAAAACATATAAAAATATATATATAAATAAGCATATAAAAATACGTTTAAAGTATGCTTTATATCCACAAAAATATATATAGTCTATATATAAAGCAAAGAGGTTCAGCTGGTATATCTCCAAGGGAAAAAAGAAAATTCTACGTGTTAATTTATGTAGGCTTGAAGATTATGGTTTAATTTCCTGTGTAAAGTCCATATAAATAAATATATATATAAACTACTTTACTTTACAAACAAAATACCTACTTTGAAAGCAAGTATGTTTTAAAAAAACTTTTATCTAAGAGGTCTCCTTTTGAGCTCCAACAGGCTCAAATAAAATCAGGTATTAGGAATTTTCCTGCAAGAATCATTTGAATGAAAGAAACAATTCAAAACAAAATGGTTATTTAAACAAATAATCTAGTTGTGCTTTCTGCACTGCCACAATCGAGTCTGTCAAATGACTCTCAGGGGTTTACAACCCAGACACAGGAATTTGGTCTGGGCTGAAACCTGACCTCACACTATGCCAAGAACTCTGTGTCTTGTCAAGTCATCTGGAAACCTCACCCGTGTCAGAGCTGCCCAAAGCACGGCCTGGGCTGTGCAAAGAGCCCAGCCCGGGGCACCAACACAGCCTCGTGCTGGTGCTGCTGCCAAGGCAGGACCTAAAGGCTTGGGGAGAAGGCAGGAGGCACAGAGAACAGCAGTGACTTCTTGCAAACCAAAATCAAAGCCATCCACACACCCAAATCCTGCAATCCCCAAGTGGACAGGGAACCCAGTGGTCACCTGCAGGGGATTTTTCAACACCCACCTGCAGGAAACCAAGCACAAAGTGCTTGAAAAATTCAACACACTCAAAGCCTGAACTATGTTTTAAAAATCAGTTTAAACTGGGTCATGTCAACACCTGGACTCCTCACCATGAATAACTCTGTGCTTTCAGCTCTCACTCCCGAGAGCCTTCACCCTCCCTCTCCGAAGGCTGCTCTGTGCATGGACTGGAGCTTTGCTCCCCAGGCACAGCCTGTGCTGCCCAGGCAGCCCTGCTGAGCTGGGAGCTGCTGCTCACCTGTAGTAGCTGAGCACGTCCCTGTCCTCCTTCTGCCCCTCCTTGGCGTCCTGGGCCAGCTCCCGGATGCTCTTGCTGCGGATCTCCTTGTTGCTGTCCCTCCAGAACAGCCACACTTCCTCCTCGTCCTCGCCAACCTCCAGGGCATTTTCTCCACTCGACACCTCCTCAAATTCAAATCGAGAGAGCACCAGCCTGGGGGAGAAGGGGAGGTTACATTGCAGACCCACATACATCCTTCACATACATCTCTTCTAAGACACTTGCCAAAACGTATCTTGCCCTTTCAGCAGCAGCATTTTACTACACCAAATCATTGGGGTGTATTATTGAAAGCATTAGATTATAAGCTTTCCATTCAACCTTAAAAAGATGAACACTTCAGCTCCTTTCAAGTGAAAAAGATGAAGAAACAAGGAAGTTAAAGACACATAATAATGGACTTTCAAAACCTTCTTTACAGGAGAAGTGATTCAAAGGTCACTCAACGGACCAGGAAAAGACATGAGATACAAAAAATTGATTCCTTCTGTATCCCATAAATGCCAAATGGATCAGAACTTCTTTCTGTTTATGTGACGAAGTAACTAGAAATAAATCAGCTGCTGATACTAAAAAGGTTTCCAGTAAAGAAAACATCAACACCTGAAAAAACCCCAAATTAAATACTCAAGGACAAATAAGTGATGTACCAATATTAAAAGTTCATGAAAGGAATACAGCCTTTATGATTTCATGACAAGAATTAAATGCTGAAGTACATTCTCAGCCATTTGTGTTTTAAATACTGCCTGCTTCCCTTTTGCAGTACTTTGATAATGTTTATCTATTCTCTGGTACATATATTGAATAAAGCCATTTTTACCAAAGCCAAATGGGATTTGGTGCTTGCTGTGAGGCCTCAGCAATGGCAGAGCAGAGCTGGAGACCCAAACCCCACCTCAGTGGGAGGAAAGGTGAGCAGAGCTGGAGCAGCTTCTGCTCTGCTGCCAGCTAAGCTCCCTCAGAGCTGGGGGAGGATCAGCCCAGGAGCCTGCACACCCCCCTGCACACAAAGTCTGTGAGCTTTGGATCAAACAGGAGAGACCTGAGGATGCACCTGGCAGACACCTGCTGTCCCCAGCCCTGCTCCCTGTGTTTGAAAAGGATCCCACACAATTAACTCCCTGCATCCCTGGGACGTGCCAGCAGTGTGCTCAGCTCTGAGCCACCTTCCTTCTGCTTCACACCAGGAGAAGCATCTTGAAAGGCACAAACTTACTTGGTTTCAATGAGAATGTCTGCATTGGCTGGGTTCAGCACGGCCTTACAAATCAGCTCCTGTGTCACGGGAATAGACTTGTTCATGGAGACACACAGATCCGAGAGGTAATCCAAAAACCTGTTGGAAAGCACGAGCCAAGAGGGTATCAATCACTGTTGAAGTCTACACTGAAGCAATCTACATTTCAGGAAGCAAACATTCAGAACTCCACTTGAACAGAGCAGAGCAAGACTTGCTGCCCGAGGGGACGGCAGGGCGAGTGCCAGAACACAGTGAACTGGCTGTGCCTCCTCCTGAGCAAGCTGGCAGGTACAGACTTTTCCCAGAAGGAGAAGGGCAATCACATATTCAGAAATGCAGCTCTCACCTGGGCTCCCTATTTTTCCTCACGAGACTCACAAAGGTGTCAATCTCAGCAGCTGTGATGTGCTTCTCCAGGAGCTTGCGGTTGTTATGGAGCAGGGCTGTGATGGTGTCCTCAGCCAAGACATCATAGCCAATCTGCTTCTGCATGAAGCCAAACTGCTTGGCAATGTATTCCTTCAAAACACACAGGCAAGGAGCAAGGGGGTGTAATTAGCCCTCAGAATTCAAAATAATAACAGAAAACAGGTGGATGTTTGTCAATACCAACATCCCAAGGGGTAAACCGGGTTAGATCCAAATTGTTTGTGTGGAAAAAAAGCAAACAATGACAGACAACCTTAACATCTCCATCCCTCCCCTCTCTCCTGGGCAAGACAGCAGCAAGACATTTATGCTTATCTGACAGGACCTTGTTTATAATACATGGCAACAAAAACTGAACAGCCTTAATTTACAGGGCAACTTTCAATGGAGCCTGCAGTCAGCAAGAGTGAATAGTCTTGTAATTCACCTGTGTGGGACAGTTAGAAATTCTGTTCTTTTCTTAAATCCCACTTAGAACCAGTGCTAATTACATTATAGTCTCTGACAGATGAAAAATAGAATGAAGCTGAGCAATCCCAAAACCTCTTCCTGACCATGCAGCCACAGCAGAGCAGGGTTTACTTTACGGGATAAAGTTTTTTTTTCATTTGAGCAGAGGAACCATGCTGGTGCCATTGATCATGGCAGAGGTATTTCCAACCTGATTTTTCCTGTAGTCCTGCTGGGAGTGCCTGAGCACCCTGTAGCAGAGCCTGCAGATGTGCCTGAAGGGCGCATGGCGCTGGTCCCCCAGCTCCTCCAGCCGCAGCATGGGCCCGTCCCCGCTGTCCGTGAAGGGGGCTTGCAACAGCTTGAAAATCTGCAGATTCAGTAAAAAACACAGACTCAGCCCCATGAGGCACTGCCTTCTCCTGCTCATAAACAGTGCCAAAGCTCTGTGCCTTTGTATTTCACAAGGTACGTCAGAAACAGGCTGTGGTCACCACAGTTCTTGGCCACGGAGCAGCCCAGACGGAAAATGCTGATCACCTTTATTCAACACCAGCTGCTGGAATTTTTAGTTGCAGCAATGGTGATCCTACACCCACTGCCCAAAGCCTGCTGAAAGCTGGAAACCCAAAGGACCTTTTGGTCCCAATAATTTGAGACCAAAGTTTCACAGAGCCACAGAATGGCTTGCGTTGGAAGGGACCATGAAGATGATCTCGTTCCAACCCTCTGCCACATGCAGGGACACCTCCCACCAGGCCACGCTGCTCCAAGCCCCATCCAGCCTGGCCAGATTCTTTTTCCCAAGAACTGGTCCCTTAGGCAGAGCTCAGAGAAACCCCCAGCCTACCTGCTTTAGAATATTCTGCTCTCTCATCAGCTTTTGCCGTTCTCTGTTAGGTTTAGAAAACACCACCTCAAGGACGTCCTGGCCAGAATTAGTTCCACCAGTAACAAAGTAGACCAAATCCTCCAACAGTTTGGTAACAGATCTATGGAAAAGCCAGAAGCTGTTAACACGACAACACAAATTCTGTGCTAAAAGAGCAGTGCCAGGGTAAGTTTACACAGATTTCTAAATGCTAAGTGAAAAACTAACAGCAATTAGAGATTGGGTGAAGCTCAAAGGTTTGCACAGAACTTAAAATTAGAAACTAATGCTCCCCCGTTGCTGCAGCCTCACTGTCCAACAGCTAAACCAGAGCTGCAGCAAGGCAAGAAAATCCTTTTAGGACAACTCTACTCTTGCCAAGTTCTATTTGGCACTTCTTTCAATTGCCACAAACCATAAATCAGGTGATAATCTCTCCCAAGGCCAAATAAAAGGCACTGGCTATGGAAGCCCATGGCTCTGGTGTGACACAGCCACCCCTGTGCTCTTTTTGTGTGGCCCCATTTTCAGAGACAGGTCAGAGGATTTGCAGCAAGTCACATGCTGAGTCCTCACAAGATGGATTAGGAATTCCCACACTCTATTTGCAGAGGTATGCTGGGGATTAGTCCCCCAAGCTCACAACATTTCTCATGCTCTCACTTCATGGAGGACAAGAAAGGCTGGACAGGCCAGGCCTGAGAACCTCCACTATGGACACAACAACATCAAATCCCATCAAGGAGGAAAGCAAATCCCTCCTCTATCCCTTACTCTGATAAAACTGTCAAAGACACAGTTACTGACTACAGGAAGCAACATTATCTGACCCCAATTCTGGCTTCCTTACCTTCTTTCATTCTGGGTTATTGTTCCCTTTTCCAGCTTGCCAGCAATGGAACCTAAAACTTTGCTTGCATCATTTGCAAAATCCAAGTCCCGAACCTCAGCAGGAGAGACTGGCACTATAGCAAAAGCTTCTTTGTCCTCCTTCACTGGAGAGGTCCCAATCTGAAAGGCAGAGAAGCTTTATCAGCAAACCCCAAGGCAGAACAAAGCAGTGGCTCACACTCAGTGACAATGAAAGAAAAGCCACCCTCTGCTTAGGCAGCATGGGAGCCCTGCTGAGCCCAAACTCTGAGAACACTCTGTGCAAGCTCAAAGCTGTCCCTAAATTCAAAGGAGCAGCAGGTGAGATGGCAAAATGTTGCTGTAGCCAGTGGAAAAAATATCCTGTTCCTGATGACTGTTGTGGAGTAGAAGTTGAACAGTGTAACCAGAAAAATACCAGGAATCTGAGTGATTAAGAACAAATATTTTGCACAGGCACTGTTCATTACTGTCATATGCTGGGTGTGTGACAGGCTCAGGGAGTGAAACTCCTGCCAACATGTATGGAAGTACAGGAATCAAGGGATGTGCTTACACAAAGTCACAGAACTTACTTTCAGCATCACAGGCTTCTCCTCCTCTTTATCAATAGGGATGTTGGTGCTGTGAACCCAGGTGTTGGTGCAGAGGTGCCTGAGCCTCACGTAGGAGTTCCTGCAACAAAGCCAGGAGTGCCCCAGCATGAGTCAGCCTCCCAGCTGGGAAACCTTTGCATTGCTGGGATTTTGAGATGCTGGCAGGAACAAGTGGGAAGGAAGTGTCATCTCTGTCCACACTGCATACCACAACTGGAACAGCATTCTTATTGCCCCAGCTCACTCTGCGAACTCACCTGAGGAAGGTTTCTCCTGCAGTGAAAGAGATTCTGCTCTAAAACAGAACCACAGCCACTCTGAGCTGCTGTAACTCAGCTGCTGCACAGCAACAATCTGAACCTCTTCCCATCCTCACCTTTCTACTGCTGTGAGCTGCCAACTTCTCCCCTTACCTCTGGGGTTTTCAGCTCCCTGATACTCCAAAATATGGGTACCTGATGATTTAGGGAGTTGCTGAATAAATGGAACAAACTTGCTGTGCTTTCTCAGTGGGAACAGCAGCAATGAGCTGTGTGCAGAGTGTGGTACTTGGAAGGGTGCAGCAGCTTTTCAACAGCAAGAGGTGCCACATGAACAGTAAAGAACACACAAACAACAGAAAATCCAGTGCTGAACAGCTGGTGTTACATCCTAACAGGATGAATGCCTTGCTAGAACACACAAGGCTTTTAGTCCCAGGTCATTCCTGGCAAGGAAGTCACTTAGCCTCAATTTCCCCACCTGTAAAATGGTGTTCTCTTACTTATACCTCAATTGCAAAGCACTCAAGACATTTTCTAATTATTTCTACATTCATTAGAGGAGGAACCTGATTCCAAAGGATAAAAGGAAGACATTCTGGGGCAGCTTTAGTTTAAAATCCCACAGACCCCCCGAGCTGGGCAGAGGTCACAGTACCTGGGGACGAGGCTGTCTCCCCCTCGCAGGGTGGTGGGGTCCAGCTCGAAGATGGAGGAGATGTCGTTGCCCTCAGGCACGGACACCAGGGAATAGGCCATCTTCTCCTGGGGCCCCCGGCCCCGCCGCAGTGCCTCCTGCTCGGGGTCCAGCTGTGGAGAGAGCCCAGGGCCTCAGGGGAGCCCTGCAGAGCCCCCGGCCCCACACACACAGGGGGCACCCTCTGGGCCAGGGGAACGGTGCAGGACGCCAGGGACACTGACAGCAGCTGCTCTGGCCACGCACACATTGCTGCCCCTGGGTGCCAGCACAGCAACTGCCCCTCCACGCAGAGTTCATCTCACAGACAGTGCCAGAAGGGACAAACCCCCCCAGCCACTCACCCCACACACACTGGGAGCTCTGACTGCCTTCTGATAACACACATCAGCTGAGATCCCCAGTCCTGACACTGCCAGCTCTCCAAACATACCCCACACACTGCAATTATCCCTCTAACCACATCATTAACGAGCTGAAAACATAAAAACCCGGCCACACCATGTACCAACAACAACCTTGCTGGGAAATAATCAGCTCCAGCAGCAAAAATGGGAGCCACATCCAGCAATCCCAGGCAAGAGAAACAAAAAGCCAATCAAGGAGTTGCAAGTCCTGCTGCTCACACTACAGCCTGTGCTGCTCCCAAGCACAAAAATGTGCTCCAAAGGCCATGGCACCAGAAGGATCCTCATTCCCAAGGTTCCAGCAAATCCCCATCCTCCTCCAGCAAAGATACATCACTTGGATAAAACCCTGGGGCTTCAGATAAAAGGACAAAAGGGTAGGAAAAAACAAAGATGAACTGAGAAAAAGGAACAACAGCTTTCTTCAAATCCTTTCCTAGGGAACTCCCAGCTGTCCCTAAAGAAGTTGCTCACTGTCCTGGCACACAAGAACCAGCTGTCCACGCACAACCACCTAAAATCTTGGCTGCAATCTCCAGGGTGACCAAGACAGCAATTTCTCAGCTTCTCTGTGATGGTGGCAGCCAAGGGAGCCAGCACTCAGGCACCTGCCTGTCAAAGCCCTGCTGCAAGGCACTGCCATCCTGCAGCAGATGGAAAAGGTATCCAGTGCTGCTTGTGCCTCAGGATACTCCCAAGTTAACATATTTGCAGTCAATGAACTTGGCTGCAAAGCAGTGACATTTAAAGTCTGATTTTGAACATGGGAACAGGCAGTTATCTGTATGGAGCAGAAATACACTTTGGGAGTGTGCCTTCAAGGGAAGGAGCAACTCTACACTCAGAGTCCATCTGGAGAGAAATTCTGGGAGAAATTCGCTCACTTGGAATGAGTTCTCTGAATTTCAGCTGTCTCTTCATCCCCCCCAGCAAGGGGAGGGAACACAGTGAGGGACACAGCTGCTCTGCCTGTCCTTTGGGCGACAATTGGTCACTTCTTCAAACTGGGGTAAAGCTGAACACGAGCAGTAAAGCAGCAAGCAGGAAATGGGGCAATTCAGGGAGCACCGAAATTCACCCCAAAGGTGACAAAAGCAGCCCCCTTTGCTGCTGGAAGGTGGAGCTGGCACCTCACCCATGCCCATGGAAACCCCTCCTGCACAGCCCTCTGAGGGACAAGGAGAAAGCACCACCAAAACCAGCGAGTGTGCACAGAAACCCTGCAGACAGCTCGCACTTGGGTCACAATGGAGTCTGGATAAAGTTGGATGAGGCAGCCTACACCCTGCTGTCAGCAGTGAAGGATAAACGCTGTGGCAATTTCCTGTCAGAGCTGAGTTCTGCGCTCCTGCTCTCTTCTTGCTGGTCTGTTTTTGCCATCTAGTGGTAAAGAGACAGCAGGGAAAAACCAGAGAGCTGAGACAGTGCATGGATGTTACCCATGCACATGTCAGCAGGACACATCACAGGAGCAGGCTGTCTACCTAAAGCCCCTCAGCATTGATTAACTCTCAAAAAATTAACCCAACAAAACACCTCAGAACTGGATTCCCCCCACAGCCCAGGGAACAGCTGTGGGTGGGGTTTGTTCAGTTTTTTTGCCACGTTTACTGCAGTCAAGCTGCCAAATGCCACCAAGGAGTAATCAGGAAAACGGCTCAATATCTGAGGGCGAGGGAAGCATTTTAATGGCCAGGCTATAACGAAAAATCCTTTTAGGAGGAAAAATGCACCCTGCAGGATTTCCAAGCATCACATCCATCTCTTAGGAACGGAAGGAATAGCTCTTTGTCATACCCAAATGGTGCAAATGCTCCATAATACAGGATAAATGACCAAGAAAGCTGCATGAGCCTGTCATCAAATCCAACTAAATAAATAAAATCCACAATGCAAAGTGCTGTTCCAGTTTTCTGTGCTTTCAGCTCCTGAAGCAATGCTGGTTCCCTCTGACACCAAAGGGAAGCTGCTGCCAATACAGAGCACCACACACTCACTCTCTGACACAACAACATTTACTGACAACACAGACTGGCTCCCACAGGAAAACCAGAGGAATGGCCCTGGAACCACCCTCCCCCTGCCATTCCTGCTGTTATCCTGCTTTCCTGAGACAAGGTACAATAACAGCAAATTTGCTGTTCAACACAGAGGTCAGACAGGCACAGCACTGGGGGACATGCCCTCAGGGACAAGTCCCATCTGGTGTCACCTTGATTCCAGCCCACGGCAGGACAGAGCTCCAAGGAAGGAGGCTGAGGAAAGGTTGAGGAAACAGGAAGACAGAAGAAGATGCCACAAAGGGAGGAGCTGAGGGGGGTTCAGGTAATGTGCTAATTGAGTTCCAAGTGGGTTGTTCTGCACTAAGGTATCAACACCCACTCTTTGGACAGGCCTTAAAAGCCTCCAGAGCATGGTCAGGGTTTTAGTTTCTTCACTACCAAGGAAGCCTGGACCAGCTGTGCACTGGCCAGGGCCTGTGCCAAGCCCTCCTGAGCCAGGGGCAGGACCCTTCCCTTGCCTATACTTACTGAGGATTGACACTCCAGGTCATCTTCCTCATAGTCAGGGTTTACCTGATGGAACAGAATCACAGGCAGGTCAAACTCCAGCACAGCTGCAAGGGGCACACAGCCTGAGCATCACCTCAACTCCGTGGGCACCAGTGCCCTGCACTGCTCCAGGCATGCAGAGCACACTGCCCACACCCAGAATGGCTGCAAAAGTGTTAAATAACCTGCAAACACGCAGGGAGAGTTACCTCATCCAGGGGAATCACTACAGGAGCAAGAGTACAGAGTTACCCAGTTAATGCTCTTTTTTTGTTGTTTAAATTCCAAGTGGAATTTCCAGCTAGAAACTACTGGCTTGGAGAAATCTTTTAGAACAAACATTATTCTAACCAGGGATCAGGTGAGCATTCTCCTCTGGGATATTCTTGCATGATCCCAGAGCATGTTTTTGTTTTGGCTGATTAGAAAACCCAAGATTTACTGGAAAAGCTCTGCACTGGATCAGTACTGAAAAGGATTTGCAGTGTGCATGTGACAAAATGCTTCTGGTTTTCCAATCTGCTTATCAGAAGAATATAAAATAGGACTTTAATCTGGGCTTTTCTCTATCTGCAGTTCTTACAGACTGGTCTGAAGTCAGTGTTTTCATTTTATACTCAGTTCTATGCTTCTGCTCAAAAATCAGTGATTCAAGAGAAATTACCAACACTTGAATTCATTTCCCCCCCAAGGCTCTCAGTCATTTACCATTTATTCATCAGTTAATAAAGTCACATTGAATCCAGTGCCCACATGACAGGATACCATTTAGTGCCTATTCTTCGCAGGAGAAGTTCTCAACTCGAGAATTCACACAAAAATTGCAATCAGCTCATGACTACCCCAAACCACGATCTTCTTTCAGCTCTTTCATCTGATCTCCTACATTTATCATCTCTTTTTGCATTAATCCAAATGACCTCTCTCCTCCCCTGCCCGTGTCCAGTTCCAGGGTGGGAAATGACAGATTCTGAGAAGGTGCCAAAGGAGGAGAGCACAGTGCGAGGCAGGCAGAGGTGCCAGCCCGGCCCACGTACCTCTGCTGCCAGGTAGTGCCCCGTGGCCAGGTGCTTGAACCTGAAGAGGCTGTTCCAGTAGCCAGCTCCGCCCCGGCAGGGATCGTGCTGCACCACCTGAGGGACAGGAACACACCTGGAATGCAGCACAGAGCCCCCAGCCCTGCAGGACCTGCCTCACTGCACGTGCAGGGAAGGGCAAACACAACCAGGGCTGAGAAATGACAAAACCACATTATCTGTCCCCAGGACTGTGCAGGGAATGCTCTGAGCTGGCTGGGAATAGTTCCCCTCAGATTGTAAATGAATTAAGGAAGGGGCTCTCTATGTGCGTGTGCTGCCAGGTCTTGAAACAAACCCCTACAGAAGGCAACAAATCCATTACCCTATGGCTGTAACTAAATTTCTGGCTGCTTAAAGTGGATGAGGGAAGACACCTGGAAATATTTCAAATGCAACTATGCTGTACAAAAGCAAATTAATATTTATATTTACTGACAAAATGGAGCAAGGAGAGCCTCCAACACCTGTAACCCCGTATTGGCTGCTCTGTGGGTTAAGGTTAACCTGATTCCTAAAGAAAACTCATCACAGCTGACCTGCTCCTTTCAGGGAAGAACTCTCACCTGTCCAGGTAACTGCACACACATGGGGAGTTACCACAGACTGATAACATGCCAAAGTCATGCTAATTACAGGCAGACTTTCATTTGAAATACAGGAGAAGCTGAATGTCACAGCAGCTACTTCTGGAAAAGGGATATAAAAACACCTATCCGTCATTACAATTTATTTTTTGATTCTTATATGCACTTCATAATTGAATCAGATTTAAAATCATAAACCAATGATAATAATACCAAGACTGAGGCTATTTTCAGAAGCCAGTGATGGCCAAGGTGTTAGTCACTCTGTTTAAAAGCCAAGTGAATGTAGAAAGCCAGTTCAGACAGGCTAGCAAGGGGCTGCAGCCTCCCATCAGATGAGGCTATACATAATCACATTATTCCACACCAAAAATAGAGCCTTCAGTACACTCAGCAGGACACTGGAAATTATAGGCTGTTGTTAAACTTCAGTGACTGGTAAGAAAATGACTTCATTGATGTTTCTCTGTGCCCTTTTCCTGAACTGTAAAGCACCTGAACGAGAGCTCTGTGCTGCACCATCAGAGAGCAGAGCTCCACTGTGACTGTGCACAGAAAGCAAACGAAGGAATTCTAATTTCAACTGGTAACACCAGGAAAATTTTACCTAAAGCGAGAAATGCAGAGTGCTTTAAACAGAAGGAGGAATTGTTCCTAGCAAGGCAGCCCAGCCTTGCAGTCCTCACCTCCACCTCCCACAGGGCTTTGGAGCTGGTGGCAGACGTGGCCGACTGCCTGCCCGTGGTCCTGAGGAACACGTGCTGCTTCTTCCTGTGCTCGTCACACGTCAGGAACTTCTCCTGCTCGGCGTGGAACAGCCTCACCACGTCGCCCTGCCAAAGAGCAGCCTCAGCAGGGGCAGTGCCCAGCAGGGCCCCAGCTGCAGCCAGGCACAGCTCTGCCTCTCACCCCTTTGAGGATGTCGTCCTTGTTGTCGCTCCACTTCATGAAGAGCACGATTTTCCAGCTGGTGTTGCAGTTCACTGAGTTCACCTGGAAGGAGAATGAGACCATCAGGTGCTGTGCCTGCACAAGATCCTGCCATGAGCCACTGTCTGATTTTTTAGACAATTTTCACCAGAACGCTGCAGGCCTGGCTGCATTGCTCTGGAGAAGCAAAGTCTTTTCTGTATCTGCTCCAGAACAGAGCCGACTTGCTTGGAAGCCACTTGTTACACATCTGTGCTGGGAGATTTAACTTTCTTCACAGTGACTAGTATGGGGCACAACTCCTGATCTTGAAGGAATAACTTGCTTTTAGCCAGTCATGCAAAAGAGATCAAACCCAAATCTCTGCCAGCCCCCAAGAGAAAGTAGAGCTCCAAAACTCTTCTTTTAAGTCACCGATTACCAGGATAACCACTCCTAATAAGCAGTGCCACAGGTACCAACCAACTTGCTGAATTCCAAATCATGTAGAAAGAGCTAAACTGAAGCACAGAGAGGTTGTACAGCTGCTCCAGCTGTGCCAGAGTCCCCTTACCTCATTGCACCCTGGATTATCCACAAGCTGATGGCTACTGGCATGGAGAGGCTGGCCAGCATTGACAGGATTCAGGACTACTTTGTCTCCAATGACAACCTGCAGAGAAGTGCAGCATCAGACAAATTTGCACCCTGAGAAAGCTCTTTTTCTACCTTTTTTATTTTTTTAAATGGGAGCCATGGGAGGAAATCACCTTTCTGCAGTCTGGAGAGATGGCAGTCTGAGTGTTCCACCAGGATTCTGTCTGGTTCAGAATTTAGCTCACCAAACTCAGTGACTGAGGCAAAACCCCCTATGCTACTGGACTCAGAGCCTTGCAGACAAAGCAGACTGAGCTCTGGTACAGATGGGGCTACAGGATAAATGATGGCTGATGGATAAATTCACCATGTTACTTGCCAAATACACCTGGCCTGAACCCCAGAGCACACTGCAGTTTATGACCTCCTGGTTTTAGGAAGATTCCATACCCAAGTGACTCAGATGTTGCAAAAGAGGGGATTAAAATGGCAATGCATTTAAAAATTTCCCATGAGCAGGAGCATTTCACTTCCTTATTACCTCACTCCTCACATCCAGAGTGATGACGAATTTTGATTCCAAGCTGACAACACTGAAAACCAAGATGCTAATTATTCCTTCCAAACCTCCTGAAGGAGCTCAACACTTCCTACCATTTTGAATTGAGCAGGAATTGTGCAAGGCCAGCCTAATTAGGTCCCTTATTCCCTCCAATGTTAGATCATGCCACGTTTCCAAAATACAAGTTACCATAGCAATTTTCCTCCCCCTCATGACAGCATAGCAAAAAGGTTGTTCCTGCATCATCATCACGCCCTGGGAGATGTGTGCATTGCATTAATTGCAAGGCAGGCCTCCCAAGTGCAGGCTGTGCCCCAGGATGTGTGAGCAGCCTGCTCCCAGCACTTACACTGTCCCCGATGGAGCGCAGCTTGTAGAAGGGCTGGATGTAGAACCAGGAGCCTTCATTTCCAGCTTCATCCAAGGTCACCCTCATTGCATTCTTCTCTAGCAGAGCTGGGAGCCTCTTATTTACTGTTAAGTATTTGTTACTTTTTAAGTGAAGCAGCTAGAATAAGAATCAGAGTTCAGTTCTAAGAATGCTCCTGTTCCTCCCCTCAATAACCCGAGCGTGCATGACACAACTGCAGTGCTACACAGGGAACAAACTGAAATCTGGGCAAACACTGATGGACCAGGCACAGCTCCACTCACACTCAGACACAGCACAAAACACTTCAGGTAATCCAAATGTCCCTTGCCCAGCTAGGACAAACACATGGAGATGCCCTCATCACTTTGAAACAACCCATTGAAAAATACCAGGACCAAAACTTGTGAAATGCTGGGGACTAAGTGGCTCTTCCTGGTAAGAGACAAAGCTGCTCTTCTCTTGCTTTGCTTGGTCTCATCTGACAACAAAATGTAACTATTTCTATTGGTTTTCTTTCTCTGTGTCAGTTTATGATTTCTATTTCTATTGATTCGCCTTCTCTGTGTGAGTTTATGATTTCTATTTCTATTGATTTGCCTTCTCTGTGTCAGTTTATGATTTAAGTGTCAACATTTCACTGTGGGAGGATATTTGGTGTTGTACATGTGTCACCTCCCAACAACTCTAATGAGGGCTCTAACAAGGATTTCTGAAGAAAACAATCAATGGTGACCTCAAAACCAAGCACAAATAACCCATAATAAAACACTTATAAAACACAGATGCAACACCCAGGATCCCACTTCAGAGCACAGTGAAACCTGGCAAAACTACAGGCTCTTGATCATCAATTCCAGAAATCTGAAGTCCACTGAGCAGGGAATTTTCAACTAAATCCTCTCCAGCTTGCACAGATGTTCACAGCCTACCTGGATGACATTCCCATACTGGATGACTGTTCCCAGCAGTTTTCTGTTTTCAGTTTCGTTCTGTTTCTTTTCCAAATCTGCTGCATGCTGAAATTAAAGGAGAACAGTTCAATTGCTGAGTGTTTTAGAAAAGGGGATTTTACAAAACTCCCTTTTCTTCAAGATTATTTCAAAGGACTGGAAAAACAGCAAGCATCTGAAAGAGCCTAATTTCCTCTTTTTCCAGCCTCCAACAGTGTAATTTCCAATTCCCTTTTTCAACTGTTTGGGGAGATAGACACACATCATTTAAGTAACCCGTAATTTGGGTACAATTGGACAAAATTCTGGAATAAAACATGAGCTGAAAAGCTCAGACAAGACAGAAGGCAGATACCTAGGGAGGGAAAGGTGAAAAAGGGAGGGGTGACAACTCCAGCCAGGAATTCTATTTTCCCTTCTACTGACTTGTACACAAATTGAATGAAAGAACCCCAATGTTGATTCTTTATTTCCCTTTGCTAACACAGGCTCCAGCTGCCCTCCAGGTTGTGTTTCTCTGGAGACTCCAGTGCCCCTCCCTTGCTGAATTATTATAAGGACACAAAGCCCTAATTAATAATTTACAATGAGCCTCTTGCCATTGCTGTTTTAAAAGTGAGCTATTTGGCCCAGGCTGTTTTTAAACAATTTCATTTGGTAAAGAACTTCTTCACTTCACAGGAAAGATGATGTTTTGAATTCAAAACATAAATCTGTATTTGCTTTAACTGGTATCTGGAGGCGGAGAGCAATTGAAAATTGGACTTTTTAGGAGGCTGAGCACCAAGGATTACGGTTTAGTTCTGAGGTCTCAAGGACTGGGGTGGGTCCAGTTGCTCTTGGAGAAGAAAAGTGACCACAGTTGAGGTGAAGTACCAGGACAAAGGAGCAGATGTTTGGACACTGTTAGAGAATTTCACCAGCTCCAGCTCACTCAAAATGAGCTGTTTTCAGAGGCTGTGCTAGGTATGAAAACCGGCTTCTTACTCCAGGAGAACCTGAGATACAGCTGCTCTTTCAAATCCAACATTTTACTCAGTCATGCAATGCAACACCATTTTCTCTGTATTACTAAAATACAACTTTTTTGCTTGCTTTGCAAGTATTCTGTCAAGAAAAGGTTTTTTGAAGACACCAGAGCCCTTCCAAACAACAGCAACCACAGCCAGGACTGCCCGGCCACACTGGGTGCCACATTTATTATCAACACAAAAACCATTTTTTTTCTGTGAAAGGACAACTAGGACTCAGGATGTACTCCAAAAGCACTCCCCAGACCTGACAGTCACTCCAGGAGAAGCACTTTTGTGGCCACTAGATGTCAGCTCCTCAAGCAGCTCAGATGCTGCGACCACAGAGAGAGACAAGTGTCCCAGATTTGAAATCCCTTAAATGGCATTAACTTAAAATAACCTGACCTCAGCATGGAGCGCTCCATGGCAGACAAATTCCACCAGCAGACAAACAGAAGCCAAAAAAGGCAAGTGATGATGATGAACACATCTTGCATCATCAGCTGTGTTGGAAATGCAATGCTCTGATAAAGAAATCTCATCCTGGGCAGAGCTCAAGGCTGTGAGCAAAGGGGTTCAGAGCTCTCCATGTGCCAGCAAGTGGCAAAGGTGACACATGGACACACAGGACCGGCAGGAGGGAGTTCTGATATAGAGATGTCCATGGGACACAGTTATTTTCAAGCCCCAGGCCTGACTCAACCCATCAGAGTTCACATCCAAGTGATGCAGATTAAATAAACCCCAATAAAACTGTGAGGCACTCAAACCCTTCCTCCAAATCAAGCAGTTCTTGGTGGGACATTTCTGTGCAAGCATTACTGGGCTCGGGCTAATCCTGGGAAAATCCCATCCTGGAAAAACCTCATGCTGCATTTCCAGGACCCTGGCACAAAAAGGTCAAGTGTCAGATGAGCAGGGACAGGTCCCAAACACCCACACTGGGATGTACTCAGGGAAGGGGAGACAATTCCACATGAGAATGTAATCCAGGACAATGCCAAAGCCTTTTTCCTCTACATGTTGCAGTATTTATACTCTAATTTCCGTGAAAATCCATGAACTCTCCCTTTTGCTGATGCACCAAGCAGCCAACCCCAGAACCGCCCTCACCCTAAACCTGCTGCCACAGCCTCCTTCCCTTCCCTTCCCTTATCAACATGAGAAGCACAGCCCAGGTGAGGGAGCTTTGTGCTACCAAAATAGCTTTGTCCCTGCCAAGCTGATACTTGTGGGTTATAAATACATTTCTTGAAGCAGAAGGAGTCCACCAGTGGGTCTTTGTGAAGTGCAGAGCGAGGCAGCCATATGGCAATCAGCAAGTGACACTCTCCTACGGGGCCATTTCGTATTCCAGGCTACAATGAGCTTAATATAGGCTCAAAGAACCTAAAAATATTCAGAATTGTAATTTTGACATGAAGTACTCCAGCTATGTAATTTTAACATAAACACTGAGTTTATTTAACTCTAAAGTCAACAGATGGTATTTAAGTTAAGTTGGCTTTTTTTTATATAGGAGTTCTAAAAACAGCAATCAACTGCCTTACTGAGTTTTCAGCTGCTGAATGTCAACATTTTACCCAGAAAATATTAAATACTGCAAGCTAATAAGGAAGGAGAGGCTGCCTGGCCTTATAATTACTCATAATTACCCATCAACCTTCCCATATATCAACAGCAGCAATGTTTGTTTGGGCAGTCCCAATAGATTGATCAGCAGCTCCTGGTTTCCCATGCTGGGGTGCAGGGCCTGAGAATCCTCTGTGCAATTGTTTCAAGGGTCCCTTTTTACGCCTTTAACACCTAAAATGCTCCCTTGGAGCACCATTAACTCTACCACAGGTTAAAGACAAGAGCTCCCAGGGCTACCTCAGTATCATGGGCACAGCACTGGGGGACACAGACCTTGAGCAGAACAGGAGGGGCTTCTGTCCACTTCCTGTGACTCAGACAGAACCCAGAGAACAGGTGGAGCTGTGCCAGGGCAGGTTTGGTTGGATTTTAGGGAAAGGTTCATCCCCAGAGGGTGCTGGCACTGCCCAGGCTCCCCAGGGAACGGGCACAGCCCCAAGGCTGCCAGAGCATTGGACAGCACTCCTGGGGACAGGGTGGGATTGCTGGGGTGCCTGTGCAGGGCCAGGAGCTGGGATGATCCCTGTGGGTCCCTCCCAGCTCAGCTTATCCTGTGGTTTCGCCATAAATCAGAGGATTGAAGACTTGGACTGAACATCCCCAAAGGAATCTCGCACGCTGATTTATTTCTACATACACTCAGTGTCTCCTCCACAACTGTGCCAAGCTGGCTGGAAATGCTTGTTTGGAGCAGGATGGGTGTGAGGAGGGCCCTGTAGAGGGATACTCACGTGCAGTTTGTTGAGCAGCACAGCATCCGTGGTGCTGTTGGCCCCGGGCTTTGCTGCCTTCCAGAACTGCTTCTGCGCCGAGTAGCGGTTCATGGGACACAGCTTGAACAGGCAATCTAGGAAAACAGGCAACAAACACAGCCATGGCTTCAGCCTCTCATCATCATCTGGATTCCTGCTGCTAACGCTCCCCAACTATTCCAGCGGCAAGGAAAGCTTTATAAACAAATTCCAAAAAGCTCCTGATCAGACGAATGCTTTTCTGAGCAACAGGAATGTCGCCCTGTGCACGATAAAAACTAACTGCTGCTGCCAACATCTGATGCAAGAGTAGAAAATTTATAACTTGTCCCAGTCAAAAACGGTACCAGACTAAAATGGGAACACGTTCCAGTGCTTTCCCAGGCAAGCAGACTTGGTTTCTGCACTTTCAGCTTGGAGTTTTTGTACTTCAGCAGGTAAACTCTGTCAGACTAGGGGCTTTTTGCTTTGGATTTTTTCACTGCTGTTGTCAGTTTAGTTCTTAAATCAAATCCTTTCTATTGATAGGGAAAACTGGGCAAAAAAACAGGAGAAAGTCCTCACCTAAAGAAGTGGCAGCAGCACAAAATACCCTCAAACAACAGCCTGCACAAGCACAGACATTCAAGGCATGGCTTGAGGTAACATCAAACCCCTCAGGGTGTCAGGTTCTATACCCAGTGCAGCAACACAGTTTATTTAACATTCTGCCTGGCTAAAGCCAGGAATCACAGCTCATTAGTCTTATTAAAAATACATTTCTGTATCAGAGATGCTAACTTATCAGTAATAAACCCACATGAGCTGCAGTGACTGTTTTTCCTCCTGTCGTCGCTAAGCAACGGAACACGCAAAAAAATAAATTCAGCTATTCAAAGGCAGCGCCTAAAGTAGCAGCTCAGAAGTTCAAACAAAGTGCCAGAAGAGCCAGGAGGTTGTTCCCAGCCTCTCTGGCAGCAGAGTGGATGTCAGGCTCCAGGCTCCTCGTTCACACAGCCTTTGTCCAGGTTCCTGGTGCACCCCCACGGACCAGCACCACAATTTGGTGAGCACCAAGGTGAGGAGAAACCCACCTGGGGTTATCCTCTGTGCCTGAAAAGCAGAGCTGCTTGTTCATGGACACTCTGGATGCACATCAAGCACAAAGGGAGACACCCCATGCTGGAGACAGGTCATGGCAGCTCTGCCACAGGCTGAAGTTGCTGAAGGGGTTCAGACAGACATTGGTAATTCCACCTCTGGATGCTGTTTGAGATGGACACTGTCACTCTCCTCACGCTTTTCCTCCAATCCATCCCCAGAGCCCACCAGGCAACACCAAACACCTTTCACAGAAGGGCAAAGAACCCCAGAATGGTTTGGGTCGGAAGGACCTTAGAGATGATCCCATATCACCCCGCTTTACCAGCCTAGGACTCCAAAACCAGATCCAGCAGGAGCTGGGCACGGCACTGGGGCCCTCTGACAGTGACACTGGGGAAGGACAGAGCTCAGGGCAGGAGGAGGGACACTGAGCTGCATCTCTGCACAAACACTCAGCTCCACTTCATCCCCACTGCCAGCCTGGGGCTGCTGAAGCACCAGGAAAAGTGCAAACCACACTTCCCAGGTTTGCTCCTCACCCTTTTTTCCATTTCCACCAGGATGATTCACAGAGATTGACAGCACAGCAGAGATTCAAAAAGCCACTGCGGGCTGGCACTTGGAGCTGAGGCTCTGCATTGTAAGCAACACACCAGTTATAAAATTTTCTATTTTTGCTTAAACCATCAGTTCACACAATGACAGCAATTAACACACAGAACTGCAGAGAAGAATTAATTGTATGCTCGATTTAGTCACAGTGCACTTCTTTCCATCCTTTATTCAGTCAAGAAAGTTGTCAAGTTAGGCTAAACTTCCAAACTGGTAACTGCAAGTAACCCCTCTCCTGCCTGAAGCACCCAAAGAGGGTTACAAGAGTTTGACCTTGTCCAGTGCAAGAAGGGAAGGCACAACATGTTTTCCTTAGGTTTTCTCCCTAGTAACAAAGCTACAGATCTAAAACAAACAATTAAAAGCACTCAATAGATTTCTTTTCTAGTATTTATTCTATGAAATCTATTTCTGAAGTGGCTGAGAAGTTCAACTTTGCCTTATTCACCTTCATATGGCCACCAAATGTATTTCACCACAGGTCAAACTACATGAACTCTCTGGCCAGAAGAGTTTTAGCTCTCCAGACCCCGCTGCCTTGGATGTTTACAAAGTCAAGGATGTGCTGGCTGAGCACCATCGTGGTCATTGATCTGTAACCCACAGTCCTGATGACTGTGCAAGATAAACCCGTGCTTGTCAGACACCATCCTTATGGAATTTAGGTCTAGTTCTACAACAAGAACCAAAAATTCAAAGCCAAAAATTAAAAGTGAAGCCAAACGAGCCCAAAGCATCAGCTCCCTGCTCCACTCAGTGATTTGAGCAGCTTGAGCCACATAGGAAAGGTGATAAATAAAGCAATTACTGCACAGTAACGACATCTTTTTATAGACTGTTTGTTGCATATTAACCAGGAAGGAATGCATTTTCCTTTCAGATCTTCATGATACACAGTGAAAAATGGCAGAATTGCACAATGAGGTAGTATAAAAATAAAATACGACGTCACTGTTGATGAAATGATGAGACATCAAGCCTGAGCACCCAACAAAGGCCCTACAGGAAAAAGGGATTGCATAATCCTACACTACCCCTCCAGGATGAGGAATGCTCCATGGGCACTCATGAAACGTGCATTTCAGTTCTTCCCAGCTAAATCCTGCTCTTCCCTCAGCGACCGCTCCGCACGGAATAAAGCGAGGCTGCAAGTGCACCACGTGAGGGATGAGTGCTCTCACTGTGGGACACTCACAGCCCACGAGGGCCTCTGCCACCTGCAGCTCCCGAAATATCACAGCAGGGATTGGTTACCCTCTGCGTGCACCGGCAGCACAGAGGAGTTGGCAGAAGCAAGGATGCTGGGAAGGGTAGAAACCCCCGTGTTCCCAAGTATTTTGGGGTTCAAGGAAGAGGGAAACTTGCCAGCAACGTTATTCCAACTGCCATTCCTTCTATCCCATGCTTTTCATTTGCTCTTCTATCTTCTCTCTTCTTGACTAGACTGTGCTCCTTCCCATCCCAGCAGATTCCAAACTTCCAACCCTTCCCTCAAGTCCAAGCCAAATCACATCTCAAATGCCCAACTTTTGCTCTCACAGCACAATGAAAAACACAACAAAGACAGCTTTTTCTTACCATGGATTCCACCACATGCGATTTTAAGTCACATTTAGGTAGCACATTAATAAGATTATTTGAAAATATAACGAAAGACTTCTCCAAAACTGCAAATTTTCAAAAAGGTTAGAGAGGCTGAAATGATAGGAGAAGGGAGTTGAGTATTCCAGAGCCCACCCAAGACATCACCACCTTCTTTCACACAAACTGCCTGGAAATACCTAAGTCAAACATTCCCATGCAACTCCAGTCTCCCCCTCAGAGGCTTCTCCCCCTGTTTTGGGCATTAAGTGTTGCCACTGTGTCAGTCTTACTTTTGGTCTGTGGGACAGCTCAGAAAGCTCCTGAGCACACACTGCTGCCAGCCAAAGCTCCCCCAGACAACATCAAACACCTTTCTGAGAATGGCAAAGGTTCATGGAATGGCTTGGACTGGAAGGGACCTCAGAGCCCACCCAGTGCCATGGGCAGGGACCCCTCCCACTGTCCCAGGTGCTCCAGCCCCAATGTCCAGCCTGGCCTTGGGCACTGCCAGGGATCCAGGGGCAGCCAC
>JAWWMS010000031.1:1390390-1413205 GCA_035048045.1 Chlorospingus semifuscus
CCAGCCCCAATGTCCAGCCTGGCCTTGGGCACTGCCAGGGATCCAGGGGCAGCCACAGCTGCTCTGGGCACCTGTGCGAGGGCTGCCCACCCTGCCAGGGAAGGATTCAATCCCAATCTCCCCTCCATCCCTGCCCACCCTCCCAGGGAAGGATTTAATCCCAATATCCCCTCCATCCCTGCCCTCTGGCAGCAGGAGCCATTCCCTGTCCCTCCTTGCCCTTGCAGTCTCTCCCCTCTCTTTTTTGTGGCTCCATCCTGGCTGCTGCCAGAGCCCAGCTCGGTTTTGGGGGCCCCAGCCCATTTCCCTCCCCTCCCTTCTCCAGCACACCCATTCCAGAAAGATCTGGAAGCAGTTCCAGCTCCAGCCAGGCTGGTTGTGCAATCCACCACTCATCATTTTTTCCAAATCTCCACTGCCTATTTTAAGCACTTAGGAGAAGGCCCTCACCAACTTTTCTGCAGTTGGAGAGAGCAGGAATCAAATACTTTGCTGGCAACAAAAAGGTGTGTCGTTATTTCGGGTTTTAAACCCAGACTCTCCAAAATGCCAACTGGAGAAAGGTAAGAACCAAGAGAAATTACTCCCCCTCACGAAAATCATACTTTAGGGTGCTTTCAAATGAGGGAAATCTTATAAAGATGAAGATCTTTAAATAAGTGACTTACAAATCCACTGAATATTTAACACCAACACAGCTGTTTCTTCATTACTTGGAAAAACTAAACTCATTTTTGCACAGCAAAACTAAAATTAAAAGAAAGCCAGCAATTCCCTGCTGAAATTTAGCATTTTCTCTTCAGACTTTTCTATACTTAGATACCTGATATTTTCCCTAGGCCAAAGCCTGCTCACAGGAGAGAACAAACACACTGATAGTATCTTTTATTTTACTTTAAATATGAAAGAATAGCAGCAATGAAGAAGTAACGTAGCTGGCAATGATGGACATACTGTAAATAGAAGTTGTTGACTTTGTATTTATGAAATTGCACAGCTTTAATACACTCACAAGGATGGTAATGCTCCACAAGATGAGTTTATTTAAAGACAAAATGAAGACCTCTCTTGTGCTCAAATGCAGTATTTTCACACAGGAGACTTGGAGAATAACACAAAACGCACATATTCAGTCACAGACAAGTTTCACCTTTTCAGAAACCCTTGGATTACTCCATCTTCTATTTTATACTTGTTCCCTCTGAGATTTAAAATTAATAGATGACAGCCTAAGAGGTTCGAAGAATATAGAACAAAAGCAGCTACAGAAATGTGTTGATTATTAATCATTCCTGCATTTCCATGAGGAGGGAGAAAAAAGAACCTGATCCTACTGCAATGACTGTCTTTGTGATGAGAAGACATCCTTTCTTTCTCAGTTCTAGGGATGAAGCTCTGCTGGGAGCACAGCAGCTCGGATCAGAACAGGGTTTTGGGGTCCCAAGGGAGCTCCAGCCACCCACAGCTCCACCCCAGCAAGAAACCAAACCTGGGCCCTGCACATTCAGCCTGGGGGAAGAGCTCCACTGAACTCCCACCTCATGCTGCCAACAGTTCTGCCATTCCACAGGAGGGGACACTGAACACAGGTGAGCAGGGCTGGTATGGAACAGTGAAATCTGGGGCTGCCCCTGGATCCCTGGCAGTGCCCAAGGCCGGGCTGGATGGGACTCTGAGCACCCTGGGATGGGGGAAGGTGTCCCTGCCATGGTCCTTCCTACCCAACCCATTCTGGGATTCTATCCCAGGCCCAAAGACCCCACAGCAATCCCCTCCCTCAGCAAAGAGCCCAATCACTCAGGATTCAAACCCTGAGCTAATTACATGACAGAATTTATTAGTGCTTTCTGCTGTGGTGACGTCTGTTACCTCCCTGCTTTGTGCTGCTGCATCTTGTGTTTCAAGGGCTTTCAACACTTTGCTTTTTAAAGCAGAATAAAGGGGGAAAATCACCCTTGCAACCAACATTTAAATTGAGAGCGTGCACGATTTGTGATCTAAATATATTTTAATTTCTATGTTAAAATAACCACCCTCAACTCCTATCTGCAAGACACAAGGGTAACCACCCTCTTGTATTATATTCATTTATGCAAAGCTCTACCAGTGGGAATTGCTGCTTCATTTGTTCAAGCTGTAACAACACAGGAAATAATGTAATTGTTATTAACTTGGAGCTGAGGTATCAAAGCAAAAGGAGAAGACTGAGCAGAGATTTCAGAGAGAGAAAAATTATCCACCTGAGAGCTGGACTCTGCATATCAATGTCTGCTAAACCTGACCTGAGAAATGCACCTTTAAGTAAACACCTTGTGTCCCAAAGAGCTCAGAACACAGCAGTGTTTGTTTTATTTCTACACGTAACCTCTTTGGTCTCCTTCAAAAAGAAAACTGCTACTCGAAAAGAGAGAAATATTTAGACACTGGATATACAGGCAGTTCCAAAAGGAAACATTTGCAGGAAAGACCAGATGCTTTTTTCTATCTCTGGTACTGAGGGAAGATGCTGGGTGAAAACACAGAGCCAGAAGGGAGAGCAGCACAAGCAGAAAGGAAAAAACCCAAAACCCCACTGATTTAACTACACCATATTCCATCTGACATCCACTCAGGGTAAAAAAGCAAGAAAACCATTCCTAAAACCATTCCTCTCCTTGCCATCACAATGGATAATGTGTCCCTGCATGGGCAACACTGGCTACAGGAGATCTGAGATGGCAAAACAGAGCAAATTCCCTCAGAGAGAGCTGCTAAGGACACAGTGAGTGCACCAGGATCCCTGGAAGCATTAAGGTACAGCCCCATTTATGGGCACAATGGGTAACTTCAACCAGGAGAAGACACTTTAGCATAATCTCTTTATAAATCATCAAAGCACCTTGATGGTGGCTAATAACAGAACCAAGTCAGGAAAAAATCTCTCCATGTTGAGGAGAGGGGAAAAGAGAGGAAAAAACCCCTCAAGTGAGGGGTTCAGAGCTGCACACATTAATGAGAGCTAACCAGGATCCCAAGGAAGCTGCTGGTCCCACTGAGGGTTTCTGTCTTACCTCAGCTCCATCTCTGGTCCAGCATGAAAAGAAACCCTGAACAAGAGGTCACCTGGACAAATTGAACTGCCATCCCTTTCTCTCCTTCACAAGCACTGAAAATCAATTTTTACACACAAGGAAAAGGATTTGTACTTTATACGAAGGGAATTCAGTAAACTAATATCATAGGAGTTGCAGAAGCCACATTGCTGTGGCTCCAGCCTTTGTCCCAGCCTGAGAGCTGGATCCTTGACCCAGGAAGCCATTCCCAATCTCCATTTCAATCGCTTCCATGACAAATCTCCCTGTGAGACACCAACACAATTCTCAGGACAGGAACCCTGTGACATCCCCTCCTCAACATCTTTGGATCTTTTCAGTCTACATCTCACCCTGGCAGTAAGCCAAAGCATATTTATTTTCTGGCTGAATTTCATTTCATTTTGGCTGCTCACCCCTTGGATTTCACTCTCACATTTGCTTCTTCACTTGCTGCTGTTTTTCCGGATGAAAGTTCCTGCTGAAAACAGGGCAGGAAGTGGGGGCAGGAGGCAGGGAAAGCTTGGACAGCCTGAGCACAGGAAGAACAAGGAAGATCAAATTTCAAACCCCCTCTGGAAGCGTCAGTGTTGACCAGCATGGAAAGAATACTGTTCTGCTATTAGACAGAGCTGACTGAACAGCACAATAAAAGTCACTTCTATTTAAAAACATTTCGTGTGTGTTTCTCAAGGAATGAACCACCACAGCATCACGCAAGAGAGAAGGCAAATTTTTCAGCTGTTCAATAAAGCAACTCCATTTTCAGCTCTTAAATGGATTTGGCTTATAGAAAAACTGCATTGCCAAAAAAAAGATGTAGGGAGATTAAATAAATATTTGATAATATTATTGAGGTCTTGCTTGGAAGAATGGAAGAAATAATAAAATTGAATTTAGTGCTTCAATTTTTCTTAAGCTAATGAAGCGCTTGGGATCCCTTGCCTGAATTGCTTTGTTTCTTTCCTTCTGCACCTTCCTGAACTGCCAGTCCATTGTCTCCTGCAGAATTCCAAATGCAGGTCCACAGGGCTGGGAGCCCCTGGAGAGATTCCTCAGCTCATCCCTCCCTTCCAAGGGCAGAATCAGCTCCACTCCTGGCATAACACCTGAAGGGATCCCTTCCAGCACTCCACTATTTCTGTATTAATCCATTCATTTTTACAGATTCCTGCCTTGATTTGCTTCCCTCTCCACATGGACATGGCAGAAGAGAACTTCTCCCTCTCCCAGCAGTACCTGCAGGCTCCTCTGTCCCACAGCTACTGAGATGCAAGATTGGTCAGGGGCCTTCCTGCCCATTTCCCTCCTGGATTTTCTCTCATACCTTTCTGGAAGTACAAGAAAATTCACTTGAGGCTCTGCCAGAAAGAAAAACTGGAAAAAATAATTACTGGTTTTTAGCAATGCTCCTTTTTCTGTATTTTCCAAGGCAGCAAGTGCACTTTTTGTCACAGCACAGCACTGACACTTTCTTTTCTAACCACAGTTCCCACACCATGGATCCTTCCCTATCGCACTGCCACGTGCCCACCCTCCTCCTCTCTGGATGAGCCAACTGAGAGCAGTCTTTGACAGATTCTGAGCGAATTCCCAAGCTGGTGTCTGTTCTGCAGAGCTCACAGAGCACAGCCAGCTGTGACCAACACTGTGGGCAGACATGGGCAGCACCCAGGAGCTTTGAGCTGCCACAGATGCTCAGCCTTCCAGAAACTGGCTTAATAAAGCAAAGATAAATGCAAAAAAACCAGGCCTGTCTTAACTCTGGGAAACAACACCCTGGAGCTGAGCAGAGCAGAGTCCTCCTGCCCAGCTGTGCTGCAAACCCAGCACAACACCCCTGCCCACATCTGCTCCGAGTCTGCAAGTCTGATTCTTGCTTTCTGTTGCTGGGCTTGAGTCTTCCACCTCTCGAAGGCCTCTCCTTCTCTCCACTTTAAACAGTCCCCATCCTCTCTGGCAGGGGCCCAGAGATGCTCTGCTGAGCCCCAGCAAGTGATGCAGCTCAATCTGTCCAAGCTCGCTCCGGCGCTGGGCGCCGCTTCCCCTCCCGGGAACAGAGCACGGAAAACGCCAACAAATCATACAGCTAATTAAAACCTGGCCTCCAGAACGCAATCCCAGCGCTGAAGGATGCACTCTGGAAGTCATTTTAATAAGCAGGTTATGCTGACAAGGTGTATATACCCCGTAAACACAAGTGCTGCCATATATTGCCTCTGCAGCAGCAAAGCAGAGAGTAAAACAGCCAAGCACTTCTGAAAAGCACAATATTCCAGTCTGACAGCACTCAGGAGTTAAGCTGTGCCAGCAGCGCTGCTGAAACACAATCCACGGCTTTAGAGATCAAAAATGAAAGTGGAAAACAGTCCCCAAAGCAGTAAAAGAGCCCCTTGCAGGCAGAGCTGGGAGCTGAGCGTTACCAAATAAGGGCAGCGAGCGGCGGGAGCCAAGGCAGCGGAGCCGCGCCGGATCCGCAGCTGAGCGCAGGCAGCGATGGGAGGCAGCCAGCCCCGCTGGGCTGCACTGCAGATGGGAACTGCAAATGTTCCCTGGGCCTGGGCAGGAGCACATCCTGCCAGGATGGGCCTGCAGGCATTACCCCCCCTGGCAGCACGTCCTCGGGTCCGTGGGGCTGGCACTGCAGGGCTGCCACCACAAACACCAACCCCAGAGGCTGTGTGAGACACACCCAGGGGACACCTGCCTTCTCCTGAAGCACCTGAGAGGCACAGAACCACCAGGCTGGAAGAGAACGTCAAGATCATCGAGTCCAACCCAGCCCCAACACCTCAACTCAACCCTGGCACCCAGCGCCACATCCAGGCTTTGTTAAACACACCCAGGGATGGGGACTCCACCACTTCCACAGTCCCAAAATTCCCAGAATTCACAGAATGACCAGGCTGGAAGAGACTTTCAAGATCATCGAGTCCAACCCAGCCCCAACACCTCAACTCAACCCTGGCATCCAGTGCCACATCCAGGCTTTGTTAAACACACCCAGGGATGGGGACTGCACCACCTCCCCAGGCAGGCCACTCCAGAACTTTATCTCCCTTTCTGTAAACAACTTTTTTCTAACATCTAACCCAAATTTCCCTGGTGCAGCTTAAGACAAAGCCTGCAAGGAAAACCCCAGATCCTGGGGATGCTCCGTGTGTCCCACAGGGATGTAATTCACCTGCTGCATGGAGCTGCCCAAGTCCTCCCAAACACAGAGCTGCTGAGGAGAAACTGCTCCTTTTTCAACTTCAGCTGAGCTGTTGTTTTCCTCTCTCTTTTTTAAACGCATGCATGTAATTCAATGTATTTCTGCCTGCTCTACTAGCTCATTGTCTTCCAGCAAAAGAAGCGGAACACGCTATCATCCATCTCAGGGATGTTTCATCCACGCTCCCAGTGTGAGCCTTCTGCAGAAATAAACACCCTGTTAACTTGGTGTCTATGCTCCAACAGACAGAGCAGCTCCTCTGGCTCCTTGGTTTCTCACAGCTGAGGAGAACAGGCTGTAAGAGCCCCCAGGAACACCAAAACCTCCCAGGATACACCAAGGAGTTAAAGCAACCTGCAAAGAAAACCACAAGATTCACTTCTTTAACTCCATGTGCAACTACAAAGCAAAGAAGTCTCGGTTTAGGTGCTGACAATGCCTCCCTTATTGCCCTGAAATCCTGGAGACAAGAACACTCAGTAAAAACAATATCCTCTGTGTGTGTGCCTGAAAACTCCACAGAAAATAAATGTATTCAGGCTGCTTTGTGCTACAGCTATTTAAAAACTTCCTTTTCCACAAAGAACAATAATTAGGTATTTTCAGCCATTTTCAGGCTGCCTTACTGACACAAGGATAACACATGAATCAGGGAGGGAGAATGCTGGATTCAGAAGTGATGGATGGGCTGGGAGAATTATTAAATAACACCAGCTGCACCACTGAAAGCATCCTACACTCACATCCACCCAGAGTCAGCAAAGAGTCGTCCTGGCTCACAAACACCACCCCTGCCAGTAGCCTCCAAGCAGAAATAACCTTCCAAGTTCAGAAAAATGAACTCAAATCTGCTTTTAGCACTGTCTGCTCTCTTCCGTTCTCTTCCTTCATTTGTTTCAATTACTGTCTTTATTTCCAATTATTAATTGTATCATAATTGCATTAGAACTGCTTTCTGGTTGTGTCAGGTGGTCCAGTCTCTACTTCCAGATCTACATCAGTTTTGAGCCTTGATTTGCAGGATTTCAGGTTTCAGACTAATTTAATCAGGTTTCAGAAGAATTTTCCTTTTCTGCACAAAATCCTGGCATTCAGAAACAGCAGAAGCAACCAAAAAAATCTGATTCTATGCCACAGATTTGATAAAATCAGTTCACAGCTGAGGGTCTGCAGAGCAGGAGGTGAAAGCCTCTGCTGGGGCCGTGCTGGGACAGCCTGAAATGGTGGCACGTGGCCAAGGCAGCCACACTCAAATTCAGCCCCACAGAAGGACCCAGCCCTGCTGGTTCCACAGCCAGCCTGGAGCATCCCAAAGCTCCTGGAGCCCTCTCTGGCTCTGCTGTAAATTGAGGGGAGTTCTCAGAACTTCAGCACACCTGAGTGGCGCCACTTCACCTCTACGGTGCCACTCTTGCTGTTCCAGCCCCTAAAATCCAGCCCTGGCACTCTCAGTGCCCCTGCCAGCTCTCCCCAGAGGAGGTTTCAAACAATGCTTCCCAGATTTATGACTCCAGAGGAAAACTGCAGCAGCACGAGGCAGCACTGACCTGTGTTACTCACCTGATGACCACAGCAATAATTTTTACCCACAACAATTCCAACCTTCGAGAATCTTGCTTTTTCCAATCTCTCAATCCAACAAGCAACTCCCACATGATAAACCAGACACAAGTTATGAAACCTGGATTGCAAGTGTCCTTGGTATTAGAGATGCTCAAAAAAAAACAACAGATTCAGGAATAACTGTTTCAGCAAATCCCAAATGAAACCCAGACAACTGATGTTATCCAAAGGCTCCATCATGCAAAGTGCAAACTGTCCTGATGAAATATCTGAACCTTATTCCAAGATAAATGGCACAAACAGAACACAAATTCCCCTCAAAACATCTGAGGACAAGGAAGTTATATAAAAAACCCAAAAAAAACCTACATGAAAAAGATGTGAAAGCTGATTATCTGCAGTTTCCTGAGCTTTTCAATCTGGATAAGCACTTGGGACTTTCCACATGTATTTCCCATTTTACTGAGCTGCTGTGAAGAGGACACCCCTAGGAACAACAAGGTAAAATTGTCTGCCAAGTCTCTGGACTTTTAAAGGTGAACTTCACAATCCCAACTGTGCCTCCTCTTTGTTCATTGAAAACATTCCAGAAGTCTGCCACTTTCCATCAAATACACAAACTGCACATCAGGGATTTGTAGAACAAATCCATTCCTTTTTATTAAGGAACACTTAGATATTACACGTAAGTGAGATGAAAAACTTCTTCAGGAAAGGATTATGGGTCCAAACAAAAGATATTGGCTGGGACAAACTCAGTGAGTTGTATTTCCATGATCTCCAGCTCTTGCAGAAACAGAGAACTGCTAATGAACACAAGTGTCACTGGTGCCCTGTGGCAGCACTTCCACTGTGCAGATTTCCCCTCTTGCTCACTCAGAAAGCTTTGAAAGCTTTTTTTACAAGGTGAAGCCACTGCAGGCATGGTTAAAAATGTGACAAAAACTCTGGATTTGAGGAGAACCAGATGAGCTGCTGGGGAATCACGTGCACTGCAGAGCAGTCGCTGAGCCAAATCTCTTCCATGACATGTGATAACAATCCTGTATTTTTTACAGGACAATACTGAGGCTGAAGTGTGACAGCAGCTCCGAGCAGGGACAGAACAGCACACAGGGATGGAACAGGTTTGCTACTCCAGCCCTGAGCTGCTCTGCTACAGACACTGCCTGGAACAGGTTTGCTACTCCAGCCCTGAGCTGCTCTACTACAGACACTGCCAATGTGACAGTCTGCATGCACATTATCTCCATTTCTTTGATGTAACATGTCTGGAAAGTTGTCATCAGCTTGCCCACACTCCCAGACACTGTGTCCCACGTCTGGGGGCACAAATGACCGCTGAGCTGAGAAAGCTTCCAGCTGCACTCCTGGGCTGCCCGTGGGCTCTGAGTGACTTCACACACCCCAACCTCACCCCAGAGAACAAGATTCTCTTACCAAACACCCCTGCGTGGTGCTTTTCCTGATAAATACACCCAAACAGCTGCTGAGTACAAGCCTTAAGCCATATGCCTGTTACATACACAAATCAACTTTTTCACTAAAAATATTTAAACTGAAACTGTTGATAAACCCACTGTGATGGAGCAGATGGATCCGTCAGTTCCCCATCAGAACACCCTTTTGCTAGATTAAAAACTTTGCTAGATTAAAAAGAGGACTTTCAAAGGAACAGATTAAAAATCTGCAGAGGACTTTCAAAGAAGTAACAGAGTTGTTCTGCACATCCTTGAAGGGGCAGAATTACAGAACGAGCTAGGTTGGAAAAGATATCAAGTCCAGCCTGTGAGCAGACATCTCCTCACCAACTAAACCAGGGCAATGAGTGCCATGTCCAGGCTCTTTTAAAAGGGGTTTAAACAGTGCAGAAATGTACACAGGATGGAGAAGGAACTTGACTAAACCCAAAGGTCCATGAGGGCCACTATGCCCATGAGGCTGTCACCTCCTCCCTCCTGAGCAGTGCAGGGAAAGCCACTTTGCCCACATCCTTCCCCACCGCCCAAGGGATGCACAGAGCCCTGGACAGCACAGATTCCCAGGATTGCCTGCAGAGCAGCCTTGCTGGAGGATCCTCCCCCAGTGCCCCAGGCAGCTGCTCCTGCCCACTCCCACCCCACGCTCTCCTCCATGGCAACCCTTCCTGCACAGGGGAAACGCAGGAGAGAGCAGGGATGAGTGCTGAGAGCTCAGCACAGCAGTGGCTGCACAGCCTCAGCAGCTCAGCACCTGTGTAAACTCCAGCCAGAGGTGGGACTGGCTCCATCAGAGCCCCAAAAGCCACAGCTGGCAGCTGGAGGCGGCACCCAAGCCCTCCCTATGCTGTCAGAGCTCCATCACAGATGGATGGAGAATTCCTGTGGAGCCATGTCTGGGGAAAAGCTTATTCCACTGGACACCTTTCCTTCCCAACCACCACAAATATCCAGTCCTATCATCTATTCCTGCCATCCTCAGGAGTGTCAAAGAGGAATAAAAAGGTTATTGCAGCCTGACCACGGCCATGTGGTTCATTCCTGTACACTCCACCAGCTCTGGTTTGCGTGTATTTACTCAGGATCTGCTCTGGTTTGTATTTACTCAGGATCTGCTCTGGTTTGTGTGTATTTACTCAGGATCTGCTCTGGTTTGTGTGTATTTACTCAGGATCTGCTCTGGTTTGCGTGTATTTACTCAGGATCTGCTCTGGTTTGTATTTACTCAGGATCTGCCCTGGTTTGTGTATTTACTGAGGATCTGCTCAAAAATTCCCTCTGACACATTGAGAAACTCTCACTAGGTCACTTGACTGCTTCAGCAGGAGCTCTGTCCAGAACCAACTCTCTCCACACCATTCCCAAAGAGCTTGAGGACATAACACAGCAAAAGGCAAGTCTCACCCTCAAGGACATTTAGTGTTGTACAGCATTTATCTGGAACAAAAATCTCGGTAAGCTTACCTTTACACTTACAAAACAATAAACATTTATAAACAAATGTTCTCCTTTCTACTCACCAATATCAGGGCACTATGCCTTTACACTTTAAAAATCTAAATATTGGCAGTGTGGTTTAAATTAGCACAGTGCACAAGATACTGCCAGTGGATTATCCACCAATAAAAACCACATTTGGAGGCGGGAGAAGCTCTGGGAGCTTCCAACACGTGCCACACAACAGATATTCAAAGTAGCTGAGTCACTGTGGGTTTCTGAAATGAGCCTCCACCAGCACTGAAGGAAGGAACATTAAGCGACAGGCACTTCAAAATCTCTGACAGATAAAAGTTTTTCTTTCAAAGTTCCTGAGTTTTTCAGTCTAAGGCTGCAGCTTCTTTACTTCATACATTTTTCCCCTTTTATTTTTGGTTTTTGAAGACTTTGATATCAAGCTTCCAACACAATGTTTAACTTCAATCCTGCATTAAACATCAGAGCAAGGACCAGGCTGAGCAGACTTCTAAAAAGCCAGAGCAGACAGACAAACCCAGCAAAGGCACAAGAAAGAGAACAGCAAATGCAAACAGTGCAAATACCTGGAGGAACACAAGGTACAGCAAGGAGGAATTAATTCGGTGTGAGATGCAGAGGGCTCCCCCAACTCCTTCTGGTTTTAGGCAGGAGCAAACCTTGGGGAAGGATCCTCAGTACAGCACAAATCTATGCAGCCATCAGGTAGGAAAATAACACTGAAAGCGCAAAGAAAGGAATTTCTGCTCAGAAAAATCCCCTGTCCCTGCAAATGGACTGAAAACAAGAATCCATTTTTATGGGTTTTTTCCCCAAAGAATTTCACTTTTTCTCTGAGGTTTTGGGATGAGCTTCTGAATTTCAAAAAATGAAAAACTTGGATATTTTCTTATTTTTTCTCAGTAAGGGAGAATTTCAAAAAATGAAAAAACTGAATTTCAAAAAAATAAACTTGGATATTTTCATATTTTTTCTCAGCAAGGGATTCATGGAGAAGCTGGAAGAACAGAATATTTTCTCCCGTTCGATTCTGAACATTATATCACTCATTAGTGGGAAGAATAAGAACTCCATGTGGACCCCACATCTCAAAACCTTGCTAAGATTTTTCCTCCCATCCTTCCACAACCCCCTCTCTCCATTTAGCGGGTGCAGAGGCAGCACAGGGAATGGTGACACCCCTCTGGAAACACATCCTGAAACAGCTCAGCCTCAGCACAGCTGCAGGGCTTCCCCCTCAATCAAACACTGCATAAAGGCACAGATTAAATCTCATTTCTTGCCCTTACAGCTCTCCCTGCTGCTCCTGTGCCTTCAAGGTCCTCCCAGTATTGCTCAGCACTGAGGACTGGGAACACTGAGCAGCTGTGCTGATGCCTTCTGATCTTTCAAGGTAACTGCACGTAAACACTAAAAAATCAACGTGAAAACACATCCTTCTCAGGTATTTCTGCATCAGATAAAAACTACAAATTAAATGTCAACCGTGATATTAAGATTAAACGGAGCTGCTGTGAAATATTAGTAGATATTCACAGCATAAGCTACTACAATTAAACATAAAATCACCTCTATATGTTTTACTCCCTTCTCCTACAATGTTTATTTGTTTATATATACATACAGCAATATACACATGAACCTGTAAGGAGACTACAATACAAATAAGCTGTTAAAACCCAGAGTTCTCTGCAGGCAAATTCTGGTCCCAATGCAGAATTATCATCTGTCAAGTTGCCCAAATCATCTCAGAACACAAAAACTTGCAGCACATGACAGGCTGCATATGGAAAAAATTATATTTGGGATTAAATCTTATAGATCATATTTGAAGGATCTTCTCCTCATTGTCATTTTTCATGACCAAGGCCATCTGCCTGACAGGGAGTGGGAGGAAAAATTCTTCACTTATTTTAAAGCTTGTCAATGCCAACCAAGAACGTTATTTGTAAAATCTATATTGCCTTCAGATTTCCCTCCAGCCCCCAAGGCAGGAGCTCGGGGTGCTGCCATTCCTGTTCACTGAGGATGCACTTTGCACCAGGGGAGGATCACTCTCACTGCAGAGCCACCATCCCATAATAATGTCCAGTGCTCTTACACACAATTCTCATTGCCCAGGAAAATGTGGTGATCGAGTCACTCTTACAGAGCCTCAGTTTCTGAGGAGTTTTTGTGGCAATCACCTAAACAGGGGACATGATTTGCTTTCAATCCGCAAGGAAAATGCACTTCTGAAGGGCAGAACAAAGTAAGTCAATGCTACCCCCAGGAAAGTTGCACCAAAGGCTCCAAAAAGCCTCTTTGCTCAGTCCTGGTGTTTACATGAGCAAGAAGTGAAAGGCACCTGGATGCCTTTGCCATACAAACCCAGTTAAATGCCCTGGAAATGCAGTGGCTGAGCAGGGCTCTGTGCTGAAGCCATTTGTGCCCAGGCAGCACCACAGATCCAGCACTCGGTGCTGGAAATCAAAGCTGGGAATGGAGCATTTGCCAGATCAGCACTGCCATTCCTGCTTTTGGGAGGGGTTTGGGAAAGCACCCAAGGGAACACCAGCTCAGCCCTCCCTGCTCCTGTCCCCCCCTTTAGGGGGCACTGAACTCTCCCTGTCCCCACACTGCTGCTGCTCCCACTCCAATAACGCTGAGATTCATTCCTCTTTCTCTGACAATGAACCACAGCAGCAGGAGCAGCCGAGGGCTGGATTCCCCAGCCCAAACCAGCCCCTTTGGATTGGCTCCCAGAGGTTTGGGCCACCAGCAGCCCAAAGCTCTGCCCCTGGGGCTGCTCAAAGCCAGCTGGTGCTGCCTGGAGATCACGTGCTGCTCCAAAGGGAGGGAAGGCATTTTTGCAGCTCTAGCTCAGATTTTTTCCTTTTCAGGATGGCTGCTCCCTCATCCAGCTCCCTCACTTCCTCATGCCTGCAAGTTCTGTGTTTATTTTTTCCCTGTATAATTTTTAACCTCGACAAATAAAAGGGTTGACATTCCCTAAATGCAAGGTCTAAGTGCTACCAGATTGCTCCTGCATAGCACAGCTCTGTATCCTCAATAAAACCCAGCCCAGGCATCATTTGCTCTGTTCAGGCAGGGGAGGATCCTGTGGCAGTGTTTGCAGCACTGTCATGGTTTCTCTGCTTGCAGGAGATTTCTTCCCCTGAACATCTCACTGAGAGCTCCACAAAGGCTCCCCAGCCACAACACAAGGAGTTTTGTTTCCACTGAACTTGTGTACATTACATAACCAAAACAGACGAGCATTGCCAACACTGAGGGCTCAGGGTTGACTATTTTCACAAATTAGGAATGAAGAAGTGTTAGCCCTAACACACAAGATCCTCAAGCTCCTCTCTGACTGAACAGTTGTTCATCAGAAGAAAACTTTGAAGGCACACTGCAGTCAGTGTCAATCTGTAATGGCTATTCTGGTGTTTCCACACTCATGTGAGACATAAGGCTGCTTCCACACATTTGTCAGGGCCACTAAAGCTAATCCAGGATTTTAGCAGCTCCCTACCCCCAGGCAGCCACTTGCCAAGCAAGGAAACAAACAGTTTATTCCTAAAGATCCAGTCAGGTGCTTTTCAAGACTGACCTCAAAGCAGCAAATTCCTCTCAGGATGGCAAAAACATGCAAAGCAGTTTTCAGAGACAAGAACCTTCAGCAACAGCTCACTTGTTTCCTGGAGCTTGGATCACAAACTTTCGAGTCAGGCAGGAAAGGCTGGAGGGTTTTATACACCCAGGCCCCAAATGACAGATCAGCACTGGCACCTGGCCCTGCAGGCAGCAATGTGAAGAATGCAGCTGGAGGTGCTGGAACTGCAGTGGGAGCTGGAGGACAGGGATCCCACCCAGGTGCTGACACATGGAGCACCACCCTTCATGCTGAGGGATGACTCCAGATCCTGCAGGAGAAGGGCAGATATCCCATCCCCAGCAGGGTGGGAAGGGAGGGAGCTGTGAGTGGCACAGGGTGCTTGCTGAGGACACCTGGCAAGCGCTGCAGCCCCTCACAGCACATCTCATGGCTCTGCTGGCAGCCTCTCCACTTTCCTTCTGACTGCTCTCAAGCACAAGCACTCACAGCTTCACCTCCCTGAGACACCACCACTGCAGCCAGGACTCTCGCTCAGTGAGGAACAGGCTGCCCAGAAAATCAGAAGGGAAATTATTTAACTTCTGGGTTGGGTTCCTCTTGGACTAATGACTTCCATGTGGCACTTGGACACAGCACCTGCAGGGCCTCCTTGATATGGGCACTTGGCATATTTACCTCTGGTCTCTGCAAGTAAACAACCTGAACTGAAAATACTTATGAACTGTAACTCGTTTTGAAGTATAAGGCCTTATTTTCTAAGTAAGATAATGGAGGTTTTTAGTATAATTTCCTGCTACTGCAAGCATCACAGAACCTCATTGTGCCCTAAAAGCAAGAGAAGGGAGATGACACAGAACAGACTGAGGAGTTTGACACAGGTGAGCTCCCCAGGGGTGTCCCAGGGCATTCAGCTGCTCCCTCTGAACAACCAAACACCTCACAACCACAGCAAGGCCAGGGATGAGAGGAAATCAAACCTGGCCACACAGAAATGTCCAGGGGAAAAAGCTTCAGAGGCCAGATGTGGCTCCCTAAAGCTTACTGGGGAAGGCAGACCTAAAAACCAAACTCCTGCAGCATCACCATGCAAATCTAGGTGTGAACTGGAGGAGCACAGATCTCACCTTCCCTGGGTGCTATCAGCAATCCAGGCAAGGGGAGCCAGGAGGCTGTGCCGAGGCTCAGCCCTGCAAGTGTCAGCACTTCCAAGCTGCAAACGCTGTTCTGAAGCAAACCTGAGTGTGTTTGGCAGCGAATGTTTGTGCTCCCACACACCCAGCACAGCCCACAGCCGAGTCCTGGCAATGTCTTCAAGGGAACTGCAGCTGCTTCAGACTGAATACCAGCACTAACCTCAGCTCCAGAGCCCTGCCACACAGCTGATGATCCCCTGGTAACTTTAACCCACTGGCCATTGAATTCCAAAAGCTCCCACCAAAGTGGGAAGCATCATTTAGATGATCCTTGCCTAAAAAACCTTTCCCTCTGTATTTTGGTGTCTCAAGCACCCAACAGCAGGTGAACACAGCTCCAAAAAACTCCAAACAGAAACGAAGAACAGACAGCCCACCCAGCCTCCCACCCCAGCCTTGCCTGTTTTGTATTTGTTATATTTATGCCCAAATAACCAGCTTGCACAGAAGAAAACAATAATTCATCACAGCTCCTGTACTGCAAAGAAACAAATCTTTGGCTCTAGGTTACCACAGCTGGATAAACCCTCACCCAGGGCCAGGTCAGTGAGCCTGGGCACAATAAATGCATCTCGGAGGTGCTCTGGACTGCCAGCAGGAGTTTACACCCCACACCTCACCTGAGGCTCTCAGCACTTTAGATAATGAATGTACAGCTCAAGATGTTCCCAGTACCTGGGGGACTCCTGGCCTCACGCACAGGACTTTTTCCACACGATTGATGACATTATCCATCTGTCTGCATCCTTCTAAAGGAGTGAGAGTCCTTCCCCTGCAGAGCAGAGCCCGTGCAGGCAGCAAACACAACACCCACCCTGAGCTCCACCTGAAGGTCCTCTGGAAGTGCCTGGGATTGCTGAGGCTCCCCAGCACCTCAATGCTGCCAGCTCACAGAACTGACTCTGAGAGCCTCTCAAAGAACAGAGCACAACTGATGGGGTGCACAGAGGAACACACTTCACTACTCTAAATATTAAGCAAGCCACAAATTTTAATAACTTTGCTATATTAAAAGATAGGCACCAATGTCACCCCACCCCCACAATTCATCAAGGCATTTCACTCCCTTGGGCTCTTGTGACTAAGTATAATATTTCATTAAATATCCTGTTCATACTGGCTTATGTACTAGGGAACACACTAATTTTAGAAAACTGATTAGCTAGTTCTTTCTAACCGAATGTTATTGTAGCTAAGGTCAGATTTTGCACTGAAACTATGGCAACAAAGCCACAGTATTCTTTTGTCTACAAGGTTGGGACCAGGTTTATTAACACAACTGCTCTACTTAATAGCTCAGCACGGCTTTTTGGCAATCCCTTCCTCGATCCTACCTGAAATACCCTGAGCTTTCCACGGGGAAAAGGTTCAGACCTGCAAGAGCTGAGAAAGAGTAAGTGTTCAAAAGAGCATTTTGTTCATTCCTTCAGTTTTGGGCACAGCCAGCGCCCCCATCCCACACAGGGACACGTCAGGATGGAACTGCCACCCCCATTTGCAGAGGGACAGATCAAACTTCTCCCCAGGAGAGCGATAATAATAAATTAAATCCCCATCCTTCCTCTGCTGTACCTGAACCAACAGATTGGGTTTCACACAGCGTTCCAGTTATGCATTTTAATGGCACTTTCTGTTTCAAAGGGGCTTTGCTCTGCAAACAATCTCCATGCAGACATCCCAGATGAAAGCTCCTGATGCCCACAAGCTGGCAGACAGCTGTTTGGGCACAGAATTCCAGGCACAGAGGAGCAGGGAAACACAGCCCAGCCAGTGTCTGTGCCCCAGAGCCAGCCCCTCCTCTGTCCCCAGCTGTCACACCAAGCTGGACAGACCCTCTTGATCTGTGCCCCACAGCCCCTTCCCAACCATCTCAGCACCCATCAGTGGGACACAGACAATTGAGCACCAGTAATTATTCAGCCAGTCATTTATCCCTGCTAAGCACATCAGCACAGACTCCCTGCAGGGTTTGGGCTGGAAGGGACCTTAAAGCTCATCCCACCCCCAGCCTGCCATGGCAGGGACAGCTCCCCCTGTCCCAGGAGCCATCCAGCCTGGCCTGGGACACTGCCAGGGCAGCCACAGCTGCTCTGGGTAACAGAGCACCACAGAGTCAGGATGTCTTTGGGATATCTGGTACTCCATCACAATTAATAATTCCCCCAAACTTGCAAGGAACCACTGCAAGAGATGTGGGAGATGAAATAAAACCAACTTCCCAATTCACTCTCCATGATAAAAACCCAACCAACCTTCCCTTGGATTCCTGCATCCCTTGCTCAGGGCATCCCAAGCCTCAGCAGATATAAAGCAAGCTTGTCTGCATGGAAAAGCAACACTTCCAACTTCCCAGCTTTTTTAAAATATCTAAATGCTGCAGTGGCAATTGTCCCCAACATCTGCTTGCACGTAGGCTGCAGTGGGCTAAAGTTTCATAATTCAGAGGCAAGATTCAGGATTTCTTCATCTTATAAAGGGCAGCAAATTCAAATGCATACAAGCAGTTGGCAGTTTTCTAGTGCAGCTCTATAAATACTGAAAGATTCCTCATCAAGGCAGCAAAATGTATTTTAGATTCAACTACATCCTAATTCAGCAAGACTGAAAGATTTTTTTTTTTACTCAAAATGCTCAATGCTTCAATTTTGAATTAAAAAAAATATAGGCACAACAACAGACTGTATTTTTATCGTTTTTCTTTTCCATCAAACAACCTAAAACAACTTATTTTGATTTTACACTTCTTATTTTGATTTTTACTCGTTCTGAAAGGGGGGTAAGAGGCATCTTTTTTCTTTTTATGGTGTTTGGCTGTAAAACAGAAGTTGGTTTAAGTGGTTATTCACTATTATGCTCCACTTTCTACTTCTGGTATTCAGCACAGGCATTTTAATCTGACTTGGACATCTCAAAATTGGAAAGGAGTTTCTATTGCAAGTGATGGATGTCTCTGCAAGAAGGCTTTGGCCTCAGCACTCAGGCACTCCCCAAAGTTCTGCTTCCTACACGAAAAACAAATCCTGCTATTTGAACTGCTACTATCAGAGGGGGGAAAAGAAAAAGAAACCATATTTAGAGTCCAGTTTAAATATTCCTTAAAGGAACCCAGGCACCTTAATAATGAATGCAGGTAGGCATTTCAGCAGCATTAGAAACTCCATGTTCAGAAGGAAAGGAAGCCCAGATTGGCTGTGCAGCTCAGATCCATCCCATTCTCTTCACCATCACTCCAGCTCAAACCTCTGCAGAACACCCACTCCAACTGCTGAGAGAGTCAAACAACTCAGGCTATTTCACATCAAAGTTTAAAAAGCTGATATCATCCCTTTCACCACAGCAGAGCAGGAAAAGTGTGTGTGGAGAGGATTCAAGGCTGCCCACAGGAGCCCCAGGCTGATCCCGATCCCACAGAAAACTCCTGATGAACACAGGGGTGGCACTGCAGCACCCCAAGGGCACTGTCTGCTGCTCACACTCCTCCAAATCCAACAGGCAGAGGGACCTGGGTATTTGTTTTAGCTTGTTTTTTAATTTTCAGAAGTATTTGGGAAAATGAACTATGTGACCCTCCAGCTGAAGGAAACCCTAATCTCAGCCCTGATGCCAAGGCACAAACAAGCTTGCCCTGGCTAAATAAGGGTAAATCATGTGTATGTGTGCAACAGGATTGCAGAGCCTCCAGCAGACCTGCATGAATCACAGATTTCCTTCATATTTTTCCTTCATGTGGAGTTTCCTTCATTCAGCACAAAGCAGGAGTGGGGAGGCTTCAGATCAGTGATGGCAAAGCTGAGAAGGACAAAATAGAAAACATTTCTGCCAGGGAGAAGCACATTGACTTCAGCAGGGCTGAGCACAGGGATAACTCAAGAACATCCATCAAAACTGTGGATATTGGAAGGAATGGAGGGTGGAGAGGCCCTGGCACAGCTGAGGCTGCCCCTGGATCCCTGGCAGTGCCCAAGGCCAGGTTGGACATTGGGCTTGGATCAACCTGGGACAGTGGGAGGTGTCCCTGCCATGGCAGGGGTGGCACTGGATGAAACATAAGGTCCCTTCCAACCCAAGCCATTCCATGATCCACACTAAATCCAGTTTTATAGCCATATCACGATAAATTAAAGCTGCCTGGGGAGCTCCTCCCGCTGCAGCTGCGAGGCTGAGCCCCCAGGGCTGGCCCCCAACACCTGCAGAGGCAGCAGCCCCAGGAGCACAGCGTGGATCAGCATCAAAAGAACAAACAGAATCTGAACTACTCCTCTCCTGCTCCGCCATGAGGGTATTTTAAGTCTAAGATATGGGTTCATTCCTTGAACATCTTGCCAAAAAAAGAGTGTTGCCCAGCAACTACTAAAACAATGTTCTGGAAGGAGGGAGCTGCTGGACAAATTAACCCAGTGAGTGCCCTTTCTGCCAGAGCTTCCAGCAGCTATTGCAGAGCTGCTGGGAGGCTGGCACACAGCTCTGCATCCCAAATAAAGAGCTGTAAGGAATTTCCTGAGAAGCCTGTCAGCCAGACTGTTTTGCTGTAGTAGCAGTGTCTTGCATTAAACAAACACGTTTGGCTGGGTGCAGGGCTGTGCTCCAGCACCAATGAACACAAATAAACCCCTGCAAATGCCTGGTCCAGGTCCCTGAGAGCACAGAGCAGCAGCTCCAGCACCAATGAACACAAATAAACCCCTGCAAATGCCTGGTCCAGGTTCCTGAGAGCACAGAGCAGCAGCTCCACACCAATGAACATAAACCCCTGCAAATGTCCAGTGCAGCTCCCAGAGAGCACAGAGCAGCAGCTCCACACCAAACCTCCAGCCCTGGGCTCTGCTGCAGCTCCTGCACCAGGGCAGGGCAGAGTGGCACCTGCAGAATAAGGAACTGTGTGTGTGTGTACCTCAGCAGGAATGATTTCCAGTGGAAATTGCAGCTCCAGCCCAGCTGAGGGTCAGCTCCAGTTCACACTTCCCACATCAATCCATGCACGTTCAAAGGAAATTCATTTATAGCCCCTCTTCAGCTATGGCAATTGGAGCTTCATAAAAACATTAAATGTCCTTTCTGTTTAAAGAAGTGCAGATAACTAAGGGAATGTCACACTCATTCTTTTTTTGGAGACTCACACAAGTAGGATTTCTTCCAGGAATCTCATCTGTACACAGTACATTTACAACAGTTAAGTTAAAACCCCCTCTTTTGCACATTAACATTATTAAAAAGAAACTCTAATGAATGCACTCTTCAGTCTTCACATTTTGAAAAGCAGTTTTAGAGGACTTTTGAATTGTTTGGAGCTGGAGCCATGAAGGGCCAGAGAAATGCTGCACCTGAAAAAAACCCCAAACACACCCAAACCACTCTATTTAAAGTGGACACAGAAAGCCAGAATAAAAAAAAAAACACACTGAAATCTTAGACCATAATTGCCATCCAGCCTCAAACCACTGACCTCAGGTGCTAAATAACTCTGCTTGGGATGGAAAATACCAAGAAGAAGAATCAGCCTTCACACCTTCCAGTGATCAAATGAATACTTTAATGACCTGGAGGCACCACAGCATTTAACACGTGAAATAACTGCAGGTAAACACTCACAGGAACTTGAGTGTGCTGCACTACCTTCCTCTGGAGCTCCTTCCAACTCCAGCACTGCACTTTTTTACACCTAATAACCCTGGATTTTTTTTTTTTTTAAACCATCTCCTTTGCACTTTTACTCCACACTCCACCCCTGAGCATCACCCCCTCTCTGACTCTCAGCTGCCTCTGCCCCTCACCCTTTCCAGGGCTCCCCCATCACCAGCTCCATCTGCCAGCCAGTTTTTCCCACCACTCCTGTCAACAAAGGCAGTGCTGGTGTCCCCAGGATGCCTCTGCTCCTCCATCTCCAGCCCATCTCCTGTCCCACCACCCTCAGCCCCAGATTCCCTCTCTGTGCCTCCAAGCCAGTCCTACACCAGGCAGTGATTTCCCAGCCCACAAACCCCAGCTCAGCTGGGAAGGGGCTGTTTTCAGGAACACATTGCTCAGGCAGGGCTATTTTCACACCAGCAGCAGGTTAGCAGTGTTTAGTGACAGAACACACTCGCATTGAGGCACTGCTGCCAAACCCCTCTCTGTGCACACACCCCCACTTTGTGCACAGCAGCTCTGCTCCATTTCAAGGGCCTGAAGTGGAAAGAAAATCCCCCACCCTCCAGAGCAGGGCCTTGCTGCTGCCACCAGATGCAAGGGATTAAATGTAGCCTTGGCAACATGACTTTCTACAACCTGAAGCACCTGTGGTGAGGGAAAAAGCAGGGTGGATTCACTCTGCCACTGGATAGACAGGCTTGAGTTTCACACTCAAATTTCTTGGAGTCATCTGTGCATATCTGAGCAGTCAATCTTGCTTCTAGAGATCTCTCCTCACATCGATTAAGCATGAAATTTGTATTTACAACAGTTTTACACCTGCCCACAGAGCCCAGAGCTGCTCTAAGAAGCTCAGAATGACTTCTCAAAAATTGGTACCAAAAAGGAGATCCCCAAGCCTGGCCAAAGGTGCCAGGCTCGGTGTCCGTCCCAGAGGGGACTGACCTGCACCTGGACACCTTGGAGCACAGGGACACAAAGCAGGTCACAGAACCACAGAAGTGTTTTCCCAGTCCCCTGTAAGGGTACAGTGCAAGTCACTTCCATCTGATCCATTTTCTTCTTGCTCCAAGAAGATTTCAGAACATTCCTTCACAATCACCAGTGCCTGACCCCACTCCTCAGGCTGCAGCTGCTGGGATGACCAGCATGATTCCCAGGATGGTTTGGGCTGGAAGGGACCTCAAAAGTCACCCCCTTCCATCCCCTTCCATGGCAGGGACACCCTCCCCTACCCCAGGCTGCTCCAAGCCCCACCCTACTGCATAAAAATGGAGTATTTTCCATTCCTGGTGAGGATGAGGTGATAAACTCCACAATTACTTCTTCTGAACATGTTTATCACAGAAAGCATTTTATCTCAGACTACACTTACAAAGTATGTGTATAAATAAGAGAAAAGCCTGCTAAAATTTTATGACTTTTGTTGCCATTTACCATTAAGCATAAACCTCCCCATGAAAGCTTCACTGAAGTAACTACAAAGGCTGGAAAAGGTTCACACCATTCTTTCTCCCTGTATAAATTATAAGTAATATGAGAACATTTACAATGTCTAACCACGGTGTTTTATGTCAGACAAATGTCTCTCTGT
>JAWWMS010000031.1:1413305-1441160 GCA_035048045.1 Chlorospingus semifuscus
CAAATGTCTCTCTGTACTTGCAGTTCCTAAACTGTGCTAGCAAGAATTGCCTTTTTCTCATTCTTTCCTCTCTCCCTGTCTCTCCCTCCGCCTCCCTCTGCACCCAGCAGTCTCAGTCAAATCTGCTTTTATTCTTCCATACAATTTTAACATCAAGAATGGCTCAGAAGTCAAGGCTCTGCTTCACAAAACAACATTGTTCTTTCTTGGAGAGCTTACCACTGAATGCTGAACCTTCCCAGGTTGCCTCTTTAGTGTTTCAATTATCAGCTCTTCAGTTTTCCAGGAAAAAGGGAGAAAAAAACCAACAAGAACTCACAGACTTCAGCAATATTTTAAAAGGAGAGCTTCATTATATGGGACATCGTGTCATGGCAAAAAACCCCAAAACCACCCAAATAACAGCAGGCAAAACCAGCAGCACAGACTTTACATGGTTTTCAAGGGCAATCACCTGCAGTTCTGGCCAAACCTGAACAGAATTATGGTGATTCTGAGACCCTGATAAAGGCACAGCATAACCAAGGAAACAGATTCATCCAAAGAAACGAAACAATAAAATCCTGACCAAAATTGTAGAATATTTGGCTGAGTTATCCTGTGGGTGAAAGATGCAACCCAGGGGTGAGAAAAAGAATTCGAGGTCTTTGCAAACCAAATCCCAGTGAGTGCTTCTCTTCCTGTCTGAGGCCTTTCTTGAACAAGTCAGCCCTTGCCAAACTGAAAAGCAGAGCACTAATTTCTTATCACTGAGCATAAGTTTCCTGGCAGAGTGAAAGCAAAGCCCAAGGTAGCTCATATCAAATTAGGTCAGATAACAATAGCTGTGGCTAACACTTGCTCCTTTTTATTTTCCTCCTCCCTGAGGTTTGGTACTGGGTAATTAGAAAGAAGGTGTGATAGAACGGAGAAAAAGAAATGAAATTCCCAGGGATTGCGAACATTTGGAGAGATCTGAAAAGCAAACAACTGACAACCTCAACCCCATCCCCTCACACAGCTTTGTTCATTCCTGTCTGGCTGGGACAGAGTTAATTTTCCTTGCAGTAGCTGGTAGAGCTGTATTTTGGATTTGTGCTGGAAGCTGTTGCTAACACAGGGGTGTTTGAGTTCCTGCTGAGCAGGTCTCTGCTCCCCACCTCCCTGTGAGGGCTGGGGGGCACAGGAGCTGGGGGCAGCCAAGCCCAGGGTGTCCCAGCCCAGCAGGACACACAGCTGGGAGTGCCTGCAGGGGTGGCATTTGTCTTGGCCCAACAGCTGCCTGCCCGTGGGAAATGGGAACCAATCCACTCTCCTGCCTTGCTGCTGGGTGAAGCTGCTCCTTTATCTACTGAACTGCTTGATCTGAACACTCTTCCTCTCCCCACCCCTCTGCGTGGGGCTGACTCACGTTAAACCACCACAGTCCCACAGACATTCAACACACACGTTTTTCCTCATGAGTTGCCATCCATGGAAGAAGATGACACTAAAATGTGCCACAGAAAGCACAGAGGTCAGAAATTGTTACAGAGCACTGCACAAAACAAAGAGCCGTTTCTAAAAGAAGGGTAAGGAGCTGTCTGACCAACTTACCTCTGAATTTTTTGGGTGGGTTGTTAAGATCACCTGCCTCTGGCTGTACCACACAGCGATCATCCACAAGGCTGCAAAGAAATGAGCAGTGCAGTGAGATCCCATCCCCTGCAGCCCCCTCCATCCTCATCACAAAACCAAAGTCTCACTTGCAATATTTCATCCGAGTGGCCACTTCAGCAGAAGACATTCCCCAAATGCCAACTTATGCCAGATCTTTCCAAGAAGCATGCAGCTAATTTTTACTGTTGCCCAGAGCTTTGCTCCTGGTAGGTGGGACAATAAATAAGTCATTGCTCCTGTGTTCTGCATCATCCTTACGTGCCCTGCTCGAGGTGCAGACAGAACAGCCCATATTCTAGGGAGGTGACAGACAGCCTCAGGACAGCTCCTGCCTCTTGGACAGATTTGAGTCACGCTGCAAATGTGTTTGTACGAATAGAGAACAGGGAAATATGACAGCTATGCAAACTGGACACTGACCCTGTGAGCCCTCAAGTACTAGGAAATGGCAGGAAGAGTCAGTGCCACAATAAAAATTGACTCCTGAGAGAAATGAAGGCACAAATGTACCCTCCTGCTCACCAGCCAAACAGCAGGTGAGCTGAGGGATTGAGCCAACCTCCTCCTGTTCTGCCAGGAAGAGGGGGAGCTGGACAGGCAAACCCAAGAGATTCCAAGAGGGAATGCCAGGACAGAGCTGCTGTCCCTGCACAACCCCCACAGGGTCAGCTGAAATCCCACAGAATAAAGGGAACAGGTAGGAAGCCCCTGTTCCCACTGCTCTGAGCAGCTTTGGATCAAGGTGGAATTGGGCTTTTCCCAAACTGGAAAATTGCACCTGTAACCAAACACTTTGGGGCTTGATTTGATCCTAAATGACTCAATTTGGCCCCTTACACCAATCTGTCAAAGAGGCTTTCTACACAAACGTAGAAAGTAAAACTCCAAGGTCAAAGGTTTGAGAGGTCCATTCTCATGCAGAATCAACTGGAGGAAGACTGAGACCTAGAATATGAGAGTTGTTCCTTGCAGAGGCTGCTCACATGCAGGGAGCATCTTGAGACAACAATTAGAGAAAATAAGGAAGTGCATGAAAATTAAGAGATCAGAGAAATTAAGAGGGCTCAACAGTTTTATGCATCTAAGATTTGCATATGCAAACATTCAGAGTAATTGCTTTTTCCCCATGGATTTTCTCCCTACTCAGTACTAGATAGATATATATATATATATATATATATGTTTATATATAGGTGCTCCAACATGAATGGTATTAACATTTGAGCTGAAGCACCTGCTTCTGGTGAACAAAGGGCCAAAAATATCCAGAAAATAGATTACTCTGATCATCCCATACAGATAACCTCAGTGCAATGCATCCCTCTCATCTGAGATTAAGTTGAAAATAAAGAGGAACTTCCCAAACTAGTAAGAGGAAAATTTTACAGGGTGAGAAACACAAAAGAGGATAGATCGTACACCAGTAATCATCATGATGACAGCACTGAGTTTGGGAAACAGCAAGAGTCAAGTTCTGATCAAGCAACATGTCATAGGAATATTCAATAGGAACACTCTTCAGAGATCTAGGACAGCATTAGAATGTAGAGTGAGTGGCATCTGCTCCTCAACCTTCAGGAACCACATAACAAGTCATTACACATGTTATGACATCAGACTGTCAAAACTCCACATGGGCTGGAGGACAATTACACCAAATCTTTCCTTTGCTGCTTTAATTTTCTCCAGGACAAAGACTAAATTAAATATGGGACAAAACTAATTTGATTACAGAGGCTTATTAAGATGATAATGCATTTCACGTTTCACATAGCAATTAGGATTTCTGCCTTAAATTAGGCTCAGAGATATGTGGCCATTATATAATGCAGTTACCTTAAAACAGCACTGACCAAATCAAAGAGGAGGCCTGAACACGGAGGGGACTTTAGGCCTGCCATGAGAACATCTCATCAAGCCTAGGAAATAACAAAGCTTGGGGCCTGTCATGTCCACAAGGACCAGCCATGGTGAAAAACATCTGCTCAGCAATGCCCTCAGAAGCCACAGCCACTGCATACTGTTCATGCACGGGATCCACATGGCAGAACAACTTTCTACTTGGCCTGCAGTTATTCACTGCCAAACTCGCTTCAGGACTGGGAGGAGAAACAATAGGCAGCTGTAGAGGATAACTCATGTTGCCAGTGTTCAGCAGATAGTATTTGGCCCGTCACACAGCTGATCCAGGGCTGCACAGTGCACGTGGCATATTTGACCAGGACCTGGGAAATTTGTCAAATACATTTGCCAAATACTATTCGACCAACCCTACTTACTACACCCCTTGCTTTTATCATACCTTCTCTCCTTTCTGGCAGCATCCCATATTTTCTTCTCTTTCCTATAATAGATCATGGTGCATCTTCAGTGTCTGCTTCCTTCTCTGCCCCCTTATTTTCCAGAATCCTAATAGCTAGAGGACTAAACCTACAAGTTAGTTTGGAGTCACTCAGGAGAGACTGCAGCCCACTGTTTCCTGCCGAGGCACTTACCAGGATGCTGGCTCTGTACCCTGCTTGGGAGCTCCATTTAGCAGCTGCATCTGGGCTGTAGGCATCAAAAAATGTGCTGTGACTGTACCCCCCCTGAGGCCCTCAGGGCCACTGGAAATGAGAGAGAGCAGGTTGTGTGTGTGCCCCTCACTGCTCCTGCCCTCGGGAACAGGGGCCAGAGGTGCTCCTGCAGCTTCTCACCCTGCAAGGGCTCCTGCCCAGGCAGCACCCAGCTCCTGATGCTTGCAGAGGCTCCTCCTCAGCAGCATCAAACACTCCCTGGCCCTCCTCAGAGCCGTGTCCCAAGCCCATGGCTCTGCTCTGCCAGCTCGTGCTTTTCCCACGTGAAAAGCTATTTTTGTGGTGGATGGAGCAGCATTCCCCTCTCCTGCTGCAGAGCACCTGCCCCTGGCCTGGTGCAGGCAGCACAAAGGGGCTCTGTGGGAAGCACAGGGGGCAGGAGCTGGCACAACACAGCTCCCACTGCAGCTCCAGAGCTCTGGCAAAGCACAAGGGTCAAAACATCTCCTTTGATAGGAGAAAAACAATTTTGTCTGCAGGAGAAACCTCAAATTAAACCTCAATTTTAAGGCGAAACTAGCTGTAGTGGTGAGTTACTGGTATTTAAACCACTTGGCTTGGGGATTTGATTTATTTTTTTGTTAGATAAATATGGGTTTTTGTTAGATAAATATGTTTTTACACTACTTCCATTGCCTGTGCTACATCCTTTGTGCAGTCAGCAGAGTGCAGGGTCTGCTCATCCCTGACTGGGGAAGGGGCAGGGAGGGACAGGACGGGACACACGGACGGACATGGGACAGACAACAACATGAAAATCATTGGGTTGCATTCATTCCTCTCTACCCCTTCACCTGACAAGGTTCTTCCTCCCCACCAAGGATATTAAACTGCACCACAGCCATGGATACACTCTCCAGCCTCCCAAAATTTACCCTGCCATATTCACTTTAGGCTTTTTTTAAATTTAGGGCCAAGTCTATCCATCAAGCTCCCTTGCTTTAGCCAGTATTCCCTGGGATCAGGCTCAGGAGAGCTAGCTGAGCTCTGCTAGTCCTTCTTACAGGGTTTTGAATACAAGGGAACAGCTGTTCTTACCCCAAAGTGCTAATAAATCCATTTGTTGAGCCCTCTGCATAGAGAGAACAAATATCTCCAATATGAAGGAAGCTCGACATCTTGTCAGTCATCTCTGGCTTATTGCCCCTGGAAGAAAGAAGAAAGAATAAAGCACAACATGAACCAGGCAGAATTCCTTGGTGCAGCTACCAGAGGTTACAGCAACAGGAGCCTTTGCCTTTGATGGTTGGTTTGTTTGAAAAACCGAGCAAGTTCTCGCAGTGCAACTTCAGGTATCAAAGGAAACCCAGCAGGCCAGAGTGCTTGCTTGGAAAAATAAACCAGGAAAAACAAGCAGCTACTGGCACCTCATTGCACGTGGGACTGCTTCACAGGCAGGCATTCATCCCAGAGGATGCTGGATTTGAGTGCAGCTGCAGCAACCCCTTCCATCCCACCTGCCACAGGGAAAAGGGGACTGCTGCAGTTCCTGCCATATCTGTATCTAAATCACATTTCTTTGCCAGAATTAAAGGTTTAAGCATCCTTTAAAGGTTCTCCTTTGTGCTGGAATGGTGCTCCTGAGAAATTCCAAATACTGACCTGATTCATGGCAATGTTTTTTGACAAAATTTTGACATGACACCAGCAGCCTCCTGCTTGCACCCACAGGCCCAAAACCAGAATTAGGTGAAGACCCAATCAGCATGCCTGACAACAGATTTTGCATGTAAAAACAAAGATTAAGATTTTTCCAAAGTCAAATGCATTATCAGACAACCAAATCCCTGTGAAACCAGTAATTCTTCAATCCTGGGTTTAATGTAGATGGCTTAACTGTAACACTGAGGAGACAGACACTGAGTGTTGCCAACTTCAGCTGTATTAAGAACTTCATTTTCTCTAAAGCCCCAAGTCCAAATGACACAGGATCCACCTGTCATTTCAATAAATATAGAAGAAAAATTGAGTTTCAATCTGTCACAGCAACAAAGAGCCAACACGAGCCCGGATAAGAAACCCAACAGAACAGATTTTCAGAGACATCTTTCCCAAGCCCATTTACTGGTTTCCTGGAGATCCTCCCAAGCCCTGCTTTTTGATCAGCGAGTTCAAAAGGCCCAGCAGCTCCTGTGCTTGAGGTTTCAAACAGCAGGAGCACCAAGGCTGCTCCAAGCTGCTCCTCCTGGCAGGCTGTGAGCCCTGCAGCCAGCACTGCCCAGGGCCACGCTCCCACAGCTCAGGCAGAAAAGCTCCCAACACCTCCTCCCTCTCCCTCCATCACACCCAAAGAGGCTCTCAATGCTCCAAGAGCAGAAAAGGGAGCAGCAGGAAATTCTGCTTATTCTAGAGCACAGCCCTGCCTGTCCAGGGATAAATATCCCCTTCCCTGGGCATTATCTTGTTTACCAGGAGGAGCAGGTTGTTAGGCAGGCTTGGAGCTCAACAAGGACAAGTTCATGGAGATCTAAAAGGTGATGCTTGCAGCTATGAAAGGGCAATAAACACCTAAAGTTACACTTTCCTTCTGAAAAGCTCCAAGCAGCTCTCCCTCCTCACTCCCAAAAGATCTGTGCTGCTGGGAATAACAATAACAACTTTCATTATTATTATTAAATCAAAGCACAGCATGGACATTCTACCCCTGCAAATCTGTGTCACTGGTACAATGAAACACAAATCCAGGAAAACCAGGAGATAACAGGCCAGGCTGGTATGCAGGTAAAGGGGTCTCAGCTCCCCTGGAATCAAATCTGGGTGCACACAACACCAAACCCTTTGGCTCCAGGCTGCCTGTTAAATGCCAAGTCCTTCAGCCACTGCACGTTACACAGTCTGTTCCCATTCTTTCCTGATAAGTGGACAGAAAAACACTGCTACCTATTTTAAGATATATGCCAAGAAACATACAGAAATATGCAGAGTGACTGAATTAGCAGCACTGGAAATACAACTTTCCCCATTTCCTGACTTGGATGTTAAACTACCAGCTTCAGACTAGAAAACTTTTCATCCCTCAGAATTAGGCTCAGCCCTGAATTAATAGAGCCCAAAGCAGAAGCTGTCTAAGCCAAGAAAACCCACAGAAACTCCCCAGTTAACCCTTTCTACCTGGCATTAAGGTTTCCTTTCCATGCTGGGGGGGATTACTTTTTCCTCACAAGAGGCAGATGTTCACCACAGCTGTTCCCAAGGGAATGTGAAGGTCAAAGTTATTGACTTCCATTAGAGATTTTTTCCTTGGCCAAAAAAATAGAAAAAAAAAGAATCTCAGACCACTGCCCAAAACCAGGCTCAGGGATGGACAAGCAAATTCCTGCATCACTTTCCAGGACACAGCCTCAATTTTCTCACATTTTCTTCACTGAGAAAGACCCCACCACACCATGAAATTGTAACTCCGATATATCATGATAATGCAACCCCCCCCAAAAAAGCTCTTGTGCTTTTTTTCACAATTCCACTAATAAAATGTTTATCAGCTTTGCCCAGAACCATCACAGAGTTCTGGATATCACAAAGGTGGTGTTAAGCCTGGCAGCAGTTCAGTGAATTGAACAGCTGGGCTCTTCCCGAGATGATCCCTAGAATTCCTGGCTGAGCTTGCAGGGCTGGGTTTGGGGTGCAGCCTGGACCCCCAGCCTTGCTGCTCCCACCCAGGAGAGCTGTGCTGGAGTTTGGCTTCACAAAGGCTGATCTGGCTCCAATAACCTTGTTTCTCAAGCTTAGGCAGGGATTAATCTCCATCTAAGCCCTCACTCCCCTTCTCCTGGATTTCTGAATGCTGTTCCAGCACCCATCAGTGTGATGCCATCCCCAACACACCAGGAGATGCTCCAGGGAGCCAATTCCCACAGGGGTGAGCCTCTTCTAAAACACTGATTTATCCTCAAGCTTTCTCATAGTCCTGGCTGTCCTGGCTACCTCTATTTAATAGCCAAAAGCATCACTGACACCTCTCCCTGCCAATGCTCAGCTTGGCCAGGGCTCAGGACCACGCTGCACTGGCAGATGGAGAGGGGGCTCAGTGACCCCCCAGGCCTCCCCACACAGGAGGGAACAGAGTCACTGCTGCACTAATTCAGCTCCAAAGCTTTTCACAGTCTCCTCACAAGGGACTGACAAAACCACTCCAGTTACCGGCACCAAACACTAAACGATCAGCCACCTCAAATGGAGGCTTTTCCTACCTCTGACAACTGGGAACTGTGAAGCAAAAAGTGAAACTAAGAGCAAAGTTCCCCGGTACCCAGTTTGAAAGGCTTTTTCTAAAAGATGCTGTCAACAACAGCTGGCCACACTAATCCTCCCAAAACCAGACCTCTGAGGGGTCATCTTTCATTATTTTCTTCAGCAGGACAAGGCAGAAGCGGAGGCAGTAAAAACCTGTCAGCCTTGGCACATTTATCCAAGTGCACAGCACAGGGAGACCACAGGGACTGAGGAGAGCAGGTTTGCTCCTGGACACCTCACTCAGAGCATCCGTGTGTGTCCCCTGGCTGTGAGGGGACACTGCCATCCCCACGTCACTCAGAGCATCCGTGTGTGTCCCTGGCTGTGAGGGGACACTGCCCTCCCCAAGGCACTCAGAGCATCCGTGTGTGTCCCTGGCTGTGAGGGGACACTGCCATCCCCACGTCACTCAGAGCATCCCTGTGTGTCCCTGGCTGTGAGGGGACACTGCCATTCCCACGTCACTCAGAGCATCCGTGTGTGTCCCTGGCTGTGAGGGGACACTGCCCTCCCCAGGGCACTGACCACAGACAGGGTGACCACCAGAACTCCCTGGGAGTGCACAACAGGGGGATTTTCATACCCTCCCAGTACCTGGCTCTCGTGGGTACAGCACAGTCACACTGCTGCAAAGGCAATTGTGCTCCATGGACAAATACAACCATCACCCCACTATTTATTTATTTTAGATACGCCAGTGCCAAGAGCAACTGATTTACACTAGATGAGGGGACGGCCCTAAGAGAACACGTGCAGTTATTCTGTGCATTATCCCAGCTTTAATGGCTCTTTCATAGCCCTGCAAGAGGGGATTCCTGCAGGAAATTCATCCTGTTCCAGCTGAAACACAGCAGTGTTACCCAGGGAGCACTGTCCTCCTCCTCCCCTTAAACACTGCAGGAAAACAAGATTCCCTCTAGGTAAACTCACTTTAAAAAAACCAAAGATGAAGCACTGATAAGCATGGCATTATCTAGCAAAAATGAAGTCAGGTTTCTCCAAGCAGCTTCACTCAGGTGGCAGCAACGTCAACAGCAGCAACTCAAGCTGCAAAAATAATGTTCTTTTCTCACCAAGCTGAAGGTTCACATTTTAAGAAACAGAAGGACTTGCCAGGATACAAAAGAAAGATGAACTAAAAGTGGACTGTAGATTGAGAAGTTAACTATATCTGCCCACAGACATCAAAAAATTCCTGAGCTATGAACACATTCTACAGTATTTTTTTAAGCCCTGAAAGACGAATCTTTACAATTCTGTTGGTGACTGTTTCCTCGTGTCTATATCAAAGTCAGTGGCTCAGTATGTTTTATATACAGTTTAACTGCGCAGGAAAACAAAAATCAATTTCTGGTTAAGAAACTGACTAAAATAAATAAACAAACAAAATCTGCTCAATTTCATGTGAATTTCAAGAAACTGACCCACAAGATTTTCTGCCAGCTCTGCTCTGTGGGGCTGGATCCGAACATGCATTAGCTAATTTCAGGCAGGGAATTAAAGCCAGGAAAACCTGCTATTCAGCCCAGGAGTTTCAGGATCTCCCCCTGCTCTGGTGAGCACAAATCTGCAGCACACCACCACGAGTGTGATCTTCTGACCGAGCAGAAAGTGACACAGCTCCGGGGTTCAGTTCTGATTATTTCTTACTACACATTATCTTGTGTGTATCTTCAACACAAGCTGCTTTTCCTGCAGTGAAAAGGACTGAACAGAAGCAGTTCTGAAAGGCAGAGGAAGGGTTTGTACAAGCCTTGGCCACGGTTTGTCCCCAAAGCCAAGGAGGAGCTCTGCAGACCCAGAACAGTTCCCACCAGCTCCCAATCCCTGTTGCATTTTAGGGCACAAGCAGAGCATATGCTCAGCCTAATGGCCTTGAAAAAGCCAGGATAAGCTTAATACAGTCCCTGAAATGCAATCCCTTTTCTCATGAAAACACATTTCATACGGGCAGTTAAAGCAGGATTACCAGTGACAACACCACGACATCAAACCGAGTGCTCAGTATCAAACACCTCGGTGAGACAGCTGCCTTTGGAAACGCTCAGAACGGGAAATGCAACTGCTTTGTAAACATTTCACACTAATTTCTCCCATCACTCACCTCCCTCCCGATGCTAAGTCAGAAAAAACAGGTTCCAAGAGCTGGGAGTTTGCTTTCCTTGAAGAGCCGAGTCAAGGCCCCGTTTGAAGTCCCTCCTCGCAGGGACTGTTTGTGACAACATCCCTGCCCTGCCATTCCTCATCTCCAGCATTTGTGAAAAGGCTTTTTCAAAGAATTCAAAGCTACTTCCCTGATTTCATGTCTCACACGTCTGCTTTGTGTGGGATTTTAATTCTTTACCCCGCGACTGCAAATCCTGTTTGTAAAATAAACGAGCCCAAATGTGTCTTATTGCAAACTGCTTGATTCCCAGCCACTGGGATACAAATTACTGTGTCTTTCTAAGATGCTTTAATGATGTTTGTTTAGATTAAGAAAAAAGTTCCTTGCTGTGCCCTGCAGTCCCAGGATGCACCCAGCTCTCTCCTGGCAGATTTGCACTGTGGTTTAGTGCTCAATTCAATAAACATTGGCAATTTTATATGTACTGGTACCAAAACTGGAGCAGCACTTTATCAAAGTCTTTTTCACTATCTGGGTTGTTTAAGAATAGAATCTCCAACTGTACTTAAGTGTTTCAACTTCATTACTGCCGACAGGAAATTCCAGAGGGAAAGTTTAATTCTGTTTCAGTTTTTGACAGAAGCAAGACCAGAGTTTAAGGGCAGAGAGACAACAAAGAAGCAAACACAAAGAACTGCTTAATGGCATAAGCAGAATCAGCCAGAAATTAACAGATCTGAGAACCCCCAAGACCAGGTAAGTTTGTGTTTGAATCAAATGGAATTGAATCATTAATATTGGTAAATCAGGCCAAGCAAGTTAACACTTTTTAAATGCAACCAAACACTGTATTATCCTGAAAATCCAGTGCTTAGATAATCTGGTAAATCTAATTTTTACAAGATTACTTGGCTGAAAATTTGATCCTATAGACTAACCAAGATTTCATCTGTTTTTCTGGATAACACCCACAGAGCATTCTGTATTTTCACAGACACAGCTAACTTGAAAATCTGAACCCAAACCTGATGTTTCTCATTCAGTAAAAAAAGGAAGGTTTCCTCCCTGAGGATGCCAGGAAAGATTCCTAAGAATCCCATTAGAACAGCCAAGGAAGGGAGGAAGTGCTTTATTTAAAAGCTCACCCAGTGAATAATCACCGTGCTGGGGCTGAGGACAGAGCTCTGTCATCTGCAAAGCTTCTGACTTTGCAAATCTGAAAGGAGCTCTTTGCACTCGCCAGGGAAGGGAAAATGAAGGGATTTTGGGAGAGGACCCTGAACACCAGGATCCCTCACACCTGCAGTGGGACCCAGCTCAGGGCCAGTGCTGGGAGGGCTCAGCACTGCTGGTTTTATGCACATGGAGCTCCATTTCAGAGACTGCACCTCAAAAAACCCTATCAGTGCAGTGCATTTATCTACCACAGGATCTTGTTTTCCCTTCAGCTGCAACCTTTCATGTCCAGGAGGCTGCTCTGCCACCCATGGGTGGCTGATGAGCCGTTAGATTAACAGGAGAAATGCTCTTTCTCAGACCGAATCTTTTTCCTCCTGACACTCAAAATGCAGCAGATTTTGTCTCCAATTTCCAGGCTGATCAGGCAAGATGGAGGCTGGGGAAGAGGGGAGGGAGGGAGCAGCACAGCACTGTGACTTTCTCAAGGACATGCAGCAGGTCAGACTCGGGGCCCAGATCTGAATCCAGGTCTCCCAAATCCCCATCCACCAGCCCACACTTCCCGCTGCTCCCAGGGGAGAGATCAGACTCACTGCTCATCTCATCAAGCACACACTTCCCCTTCCTCTAAAAATCAGTAGGAAGAGCAGTGTAAATTCACACAGCAAGATGAGGGCCGAGTTAATTACATTCTATTCATACTATTTGCCACTCCACAGATAAATAGATTTATCATATCGGTGACAAAGTTATTCCAGAGTTAGTATTTCATAGGTGCAACTGCAGTTTAAGAAAACAGATAAAGCAACTCATTTTGGTAACTTTAACCTCAATAAAACCTCAGTACAGGAAAGCAAATGTGCACAATGTTCTTTTCTCCTTAGAAAGGGCGCCTGCCTTTTTTTTTTTTTTTAATTATTTGCCCAGTGCAACTAGACAAGCTAGTTACAGAAAATTCAAGTCAAAAGCATGGAAGTCACACTCTGACAGCAATCCCTTACACAGCAGCCACTGACTGAGGTAAGAAACATGACTGACAGGTCCTATTGACAGGCATCTGCAGGCAGCTGGAAAAAGAAACTCTATTAGAGACACACTGTCAGGAGGAAAATACCATTTCTTTGTTCCAAACTAAGCACGACCTGACAGCATCTTCTCAATCCCATTAAAAGGAAGGAGCACTTGCTGAAGCTGATCCTTCCTGAAGCCCATCCTGGCAGGCTCCAGCCCTGCTGGGAGGAGGCAGCCTGCACGTCAGCCCCTGGACGAGGCCCCGATGAGCACACAATGTTTTCCAGCATATTTCCATCAGGAGAGAGCTGGAACACGCCAAAAGGACCAGGACAACCAATGTCATGGGCAAAGAGAGCAAGCTTGGTTTATTGCACCAGCTGGAGCTTGGCCAAGGAACAAAGATGGCCAGGGAAGAAGAGGGAACAGAACAGCCCCAATGTCACCTGCATGGCCAGGTACCTGCTGAGGGCTCACCACAGCAGGGGCTGGTTCCTGCATCCCACATCAACCCTCAGCAAACCTAACGCTCCCTGAACTCAGCAGTTTGCTCACCTGTCCCAAGAGCAGCCTCCATGCCCTGTGTCCCCAGTGCCTGACCCCTTCCCCAGCCTGTCCCCAGTGCCTGACCCCTTCCCAGCACGTCCCCAGTGCCTGACCCCTTCCCCAGCCTGTCCCCCTACCCTGGCTCCTTCCCCAGCCTGTCCCCAGTGCCTGACCCCTTCCCCAGCCTGTCCCCAGTGCCTGACCCCTTCCCCAGCATGGCCCCCTGCCCTGTCCCTCTCTCTGCAGCTCCCCACCTGGGCGGGGGCTCCCTCTCCTCCATGGCGGGCGCGCTGTCGGTCTCCAGGGCTGGGCTTGGCAGGGCGTCCCCCGGCACAGCTGGGTCCCCTCGGGCAGAGAGCAGAGCAGCCAAGGCCTGTGTCCCTGTGGGCAGCCCCTGCAGGCTCCGAGGGCAGTGCTGTCCCCAAGGCAGGACCTTCCCGTGCGCCGCTCTCCGCTCGTCCCTCCCGGACACCTCGGCTGGCTCGCGGCTCTCTGGATAAAACCTCAGCCCCGGGACAACCAGCCCAAGAGGAGGAGCCACTGCCAGCACATGATGAGCACGTGTGGAGAGCCACTGGTGGCCAGGGGACCTACTTTGAGCTCCAAAGCCCCGATGGGCCAGGCTGCGTTACAGATGAAGGCTCCAGTTCCCAGGCTGCCTCGTACCTGTTGGCCTCCCAACTGTAATTTTCCAGAAGGCAAAGGTTCAAAATGCTGAACCACCCACGAGCATCAGCATCTGAATCTACTGAACACTTAAGAGAGGAGCAGCCAAGGACTGCAGAGTTATTTTAATCAGGAGTTCTCAATTAACCCTTGGGATGAGGCACCATCAGCCAGCTGAGGTCGGTGGCTGCATCTCTGGCCACGTGTTTCTCCTTGCAGTGGGATGCAGATGGGACAGAGCTGGACTGCAAACAAAGCTCTCTTCTTCACAACTTCTTGGCAGATCTCTGAATTCCTGAAGAAGTGGACAGGATGGGCCAAGGCACAAAGAAATGTTTATAGAAGTTTCATGCAAAACTGCTACTAAACAATTGCATCAAATAAAAAACAAAGTGCAGCCTTTGGGCAGCAGCCATTTTTTGACCTACTATGATCAGAAATTTCTTCTATGTGCATGCTCAGAGATTATCACCCTCTGACCACAGAAGATCATGCACCAGATGAGGAGAGGATGAACTGCCTGTGTCCACTGTGACACTGGGTTCAACCAACAGAGCCTCTTCCCTTAGAGCTCAGCATCACATTACTCCAAAAGCAGAAGCATTACCCAACATTTCAACCAGAAACATCTGGCATTTCCATCTCTCAGAGCTATCCCCCCTCCTCTGATCACCTCTGCAGCCAAATGAACACAGAGTCACAGACTGGTTTGGCTTGAAAGGACCTGAAAGATCATCTCATTCCACTCCCTTCCACTAGAGCAGCTCCAAACCCTGTCCAGCCTGGCCTTGGACACCTCCAGGGAAGATCACCAGTGAGATATGAACACTCAGCTTCCTGCAGTACTGTTCATGTTGGTGTTCTGGCACGTGAGGCTGCAGTTACATTGCCACAAGCCACAAATCCAAAACCAAGCAGCACAGACTTCCATGTGCATTTCCAACCCATTTTCTCTCCAGAGGGTTAACTTGCTCGGATATCTACTGACATTTTATTCTCCACAGAACGCTGCTAGGAAGTTCTGATCCAAGTTTTGACAAGCTTAACCAAAACCACAAGCATGAAAATGAAACTCCTCTGAGTTCAGAATCCACAGCTGAATGTTGCAGCTTTCCTCGCTTGAATTATAGTTCCTGTAGCTTCCATTTCATCTTTTTCACAGAATACAATCCCAGAATGGTTTGGGTTGGAAGGAACCTTGAAGATCATCTCATTGCACCCCCTGCCATGGGCAGGGACACCTTTCACTACCCCACATTGCTCCAAGCCCTGTCCAGCCTGGCCTTGGACGCTTCCAGGGATGAAGCAGACACGGCTTTTCTCAGCAAATTTGGTCCCATAAACCACAATTGCCCTGAAGACCTGGAAATGTACATTCTCAACAGGTACAGCACAAGCAAGAGCCACACAGGAGCCTCTGGATGCCTCTGCCAATCTAACAAGTACTTGCAGCACCCTGGAAAGAGGGATCTGCCTCCATCCCCAGCCACTGCCTGCTCATGCCAAGACAGAGAACGAGGCAATAATTGCTGTAGTCCCTTCGTAGTGTCCATGGGGAGCAGAAATTAGACAGGAATATCGAGCCAGATCAAAGCCCGTGCAGTTCTGGCATCCTGCCTCCTGCAGCAGCATCCAGGAGAGGCTGGGCTGCACAGGGATCACTGGGAACAGCCATGGACACAGTCAGCATCCTCCAGGAGAGGCTGGGCTGCACAGGGATCACTTGGAACAGCCATGGACACAGCCAGCATCCTCCAGGAGAGGCTGGGCTGCACAGGGATCACTGGGAACAGTCATGGACACAGCCAGCATCCTCCAGGAGAGGCTGGGCTGCACAGGGATCACTGGGAACAGCCATGGACACAGCCAGCATCCTCCAGGAGAGCCTGGGCTGCACAGGGATCACTTGGAACTGCCATGGACACAGGTCTCCTTCAGGAGAGGCTGGGCTGCACAGGGATCACTGGGAACGGCCATGGACACAGCCTTGGACACAGCTCTCCTCCAGGAGAGGCTGGGCTGCACAGGGATCACTTGGAACTGCCATGGACACAGCCAGCATCCTGCCCTGCAGCACAGGACACTCTCTACTGCCTGTAAAGCAGCACCTGTCCCCACCCAGCACAGGCCACTGGATCAAACTGGGTGGCTTTTAACACCCCCTGTGCATTATCCCACATAAACAGCACAAAAAAAGGCTCCAGGCCACCCAAGCACCTTCAGTTTCTGTTGCTATCTTAGCAGAATAAACTAATTTGGGACATACAGTAATGCAGATCTTTAGGAACCAGGATTTACACCACAGTCTCCTTGTGAAGAGATGTTACATTTACATAACCTTCTAGCAGCACATGATTCTCTGCCTCTAAACCCTTTGGTCTCCCTAAGCTGCTTTGCTGAGGTTGCCTTCCCTCACACTCACCCACGGGCGAGCCAGCAGCTCGTCTACCAGCTACTACAGAGCCACTACCCTCATCCCACCTCCCACGGGAGCCTCACATTCCTCCTGGCTTTAAGACAATCCTACAACTACAACTATCTTGTATTTATGGGGTAATAATGTCTCAAAGACTCCCAAGCTGACACATCAGATATTCCAAAGCAGCGTGCTGAGCACTGAGCAGCCAGCACAGCCACCACACCAGGCAGCGCCGCAGGGTGATGGAAGCTGGAAAAGACCTTCCAGGTGTTGAGAGGAACTGATAGCACTGTGCCCACCCAGCCATGGCAGGAACAGCCACATCTGCTGAGTCTTTGAACATCTGCAGGGATGGGGACACCCTGCTTCCCTGGGCAGCCCATTGCAGTGCTTGACTACTCTTTCAAGTGAAGTTTTCTCCTAATATTTACCATGAGCCTGCCCAGCCCAGCCTGAGCTGTTCCCTCTCCTCCTGTCCCTGTTCCCTGGAGCAGAGCCCAACCCCTCAGCTGTCCCCTCCTGGCAGGAGCTGTGCAGAGCCAGAATTTCCCCCTGAGCTCCTTTTCTCCAGGCTGAGCCCCTTCCCAGCTGCTCCTGACCCTTCCCAGCTCCATTCCCATCTCTGGACACGCTCCAGCCCCTCAATGCTTTTCTAGCACTGAGGGTCCCAGAGCTGCCCCTTGGCACTGCCCTGCCCCTGATGCCACCCCAGCGCTGGGGCAGCTCAGGTGGCACTGCTCTCTTGCCTGATGGGGCACAAACAAGCCCAGGTGGCCAAGAGCAGCTCCACCTGCTCCAAGAGCTCCTCAGAACAGGCAGCACCTGCTCTTCTGATGGCTCCAATTCAAGGGCAGGTACCAGACAAGGGCTCAGGATACCTGCGATCTGCTTTAATCCTGCCTGACAGCACTGAACAAGAAGTTCCACCTCAATGCCGTCCATTTCAGCAATTTACAAAAAGAGACCAGCTCATCTGACGAGAAGCAGCCAAAAGGAGCTTCTGCCTCCAGAACAGACTTCTGGACCACCCCAATTTGACCAGCCCCTGGGGCTGTTCCCTTTTCTCGGGCACACACACAGTATGGAGGAGCTGGATCCCCAGAATTCACCCCAAACCTGCCACCCCTGCAGGTTCTCATGCTTGCCACACTGTCAGGGACATTCAGGGCTGTCTTTAGCAGGGGAGTCACTACAAACTCAGAGCAAGAGCTCACACCACACAACAGCAGCACATCGTGGGTTGCAGCTCTCCCTCACTTGTGAGCTGCCAGGACTTGAGATTATTTCTTCACTTTAACTCAATTTGTGCATTTTCTAGACTCCAAACAGGTTTGTTGAGGGAACAGGAGAGGGTTGATGGTGCTGTGGATAAGATCATGTTACAGAACCACTGAGGCTGGAAAAGGCTCCCAGGATCATCGAGCCCAAGCTGTGCCCAATCCTCCCCTTGTGCCCAGCCCAGAGCACCGAGTGCCACATCCAAGTGTTGCTTGGACACCTCCAGGGATGGGGATTCCACAACCTCCCTGGGCAGCCCTTGCCAATGCCTGACAGCCCTTTCAGTGAAGAATTCCTCCCAAAATTACACTTCTCATTAATAACCAGAGATCACAACGTTCCCTTACACCCCCTCCACCCTGCTCATCAATCCCAGGACAGCTCCATTCATCCAAACCTGCAGCTCCACCAACCACCATCAGAAATAAACCAAATGCTCTCCCTCCTGTGCTCTTCACCAAGGCCTCCTCCACCCTCCAACGATGGTGTTCAGGATTAGCACATCTCATAAAAACCATTTCCCCAAGCTAAGCTCCACCCCATGATTGCAAAGGCAAACCAAAGTTACTCCTGTTTGTTTACTTCCTAATTTATGAAACCTGGTAAGAGGAAACTATTTCCAAGGCTTAATCAACACTGCAAAACAAGCAGATGGGAGAAAAAACCCTCATCTAAGCAAACACTTTAATCTTGGGGAAATAAGGTATTTTAACAAGAAAAACCCCTGTTATTGACAAACAAGAGGCAGCTTAAAGAAAACATTAGAAATAATCAGCTCAGCATCAGCTTGTTTTGAAACACGCTGCAACTGTGGTTTTGTTTTCACAGTGATTCCTTCTTTTGGTTTAGGCACACTGAGCGCTACAGCTTCACACCAGCTCAGGCTGCTGTGTCCCAGAGTGGTCAATTCCCACGTTTGTCTCACCACGTGTCCTGTGAACCCTGCACTTGGGGCCTGATGGATGCCACAGCTTTCTGCACTCACTGAGCAGCCAGCGCTGGCAGCCAAAGCTCTGCTCCAGCCTGCAATGCTGTTACTGCTCCAGACACCGACACCAGCACAGCCACCGGGGACTTAGACCAGGGAATACTCGCTGTGTGAGGAAATTGGTGTAAATTAAGGCACAGAAAAGAAATCCAGTGTCTGGTAGCCCATTAAGGTGGCCACAGAGGAAGCACTGAGGGGAAGGAAGGGATATTGGCCCCACATGGCATCGCAGCTGAGCCCTGCAAGGAAAACAGCTCCACCTCGGGCCTCTGGCCTGGGCTCAGAGTCAGCCAACCCTCCGGCTAACCCGTCTGGAGTCCTGGGATACCGGGCTGACTCCTGAGCCCCGCAAAACAGCCTCAAAGCAAACAGCTAAACACGCGCTGAGAAATAGAACACATGCACAGGTACCGAGCCTCGCTAAGAAATAAAACCAGCGGCTCCCACACACGCTACTCGCCGCACGACTCGCAGCCACTAAATCTTCATCAGGCAAAGATCTGGATTGTATTAGCCACGTTCTCCCTTCCTGATTTGTGAGCAGCAGGACCGCAGCCCGATCCATCTGCGGCTGAGCAGGCACAGCACCGCTGCACGGCAGTAAATCCAACCCCAGCCTTTCACCTGTTGGAGTCCGCTCAGACAAACTCGGGCGGCCAGAGCGAACCCACCTGGGGCCGCGAGGGGAAGGGCCGGGGCAGCCGCGGCTGGTCCCGCTGCACGGAGCGTGTTCCCTGCGGGAAAAGCCGGCACAAAAAGGGGCGCAGGGAGCCCGTGCCCCCCGAGCAGCCCCCCAGAGCCCGCAGGACTCACTCGGCGCTGGGCACGGAGCCCTGGAGCCGCTCGGGACTGTGGCACATCCCACGTACACGCATGGGGAATGCACACGTGCCCCCACCCCTTCCCCCGCCGAAGTCCAGTTATTGTAGTCCAGGAAACAGCCAAATATTTGGCCTGTCAGGCCAGTCAGCGGGACCCTCCGAAACATCCACCCACAGCTGCCCGCTTTTTGACCATTTAAGAGGAAGATCGCCCATGGCCAAGTCCCCATCGGCGCTCACAAGTGTTTACATAACGCCAAACATCGCTCGCAGCCGAGCCCCGAGCGCGGGGGCAAAAACGCGGGGAAAGTTGGAGCGGAGGCGCAGCCCCGCTGCCGGGCCCGCGGTGCTCCGGGGCCGGGACCCCGCTCCGGGACCGCCGGGACGGCGCAGGGGGCTCTGCCCGGTCCTGCGAGGGCTGCGGCGGCCGGGCATCCCCGCCGAGCACGGGAACGCATCCCTGCACAGCAGCGGGCTGCACTCCCGGCTATCCCCGCCTAGCAACGGGCTGCATCCCCGGGTGTCCCCACCCAGCACCGAGCTGCATCCCTCGGGCTGCGGGACGGGGCTGTCCCGACGGCCACTCACCGCCTCCCTCCCCGCCCAGCCGTGCCCGCTCTCTCCCGGCCGTACCTGGCTGTGGAGACGGCGGGGCGGGCTACGGACGGCTCGGCAGCTCCATACCGGCGGCGCTCCCGGTCCCGCTCCCGGAGGCTGCGCCCGCCGCCGCCTTAGCTGCGCGTCCACATGGTCACTGCGCTCCGCGCCCGCCGCCGTGCCTTAAATAACCGGCGGGGCACGCTGGGTAAGCGAGTCCTGCCGCCGCCGCCCCGCCGCGGGGGCGCGGCCCACGGGACTACAGCTCCCAGCGTGCCCCGCGCCGCGCGCCGGGCGGGGGCAGCGGACAGCGAGACCCTCCGGGTCCGTGCGGTCAGGGACGGGGATGGACCCTCGGGTGTGCGTGGTTAGTGATGGGGATGGACCCCGGGTGTGCGTGGTTAGTGATGGGGAGGTACCCCCGGGTGCGTGTGGTCAGGGACGGGGATGGACCCTCGGGTGTGCGTGGTTAGTGATGGGGAGCGACACCTGGGTCCGTGCGGTCAGGGACGGGGATGGACCCCCGGGTGTGCGTGGTTAGTGATGGAGATGCACCCCTCTGTCCGTGCGGTCAGTGATGGGGATGCACCCCTCTGTCCGTGCGGTCAGGGACGGGGATGGACCCCCGGGTCCGTGCGGTCAGGGACGGGGATGGACCCCCGGGTCCGTGCGGTCAGGGACGGGGATGGACACCTCTGTTCGTGCGAACCCCCCCGGTTGGGGACGCGGATGTGTTTTGTTCCGGGGGTCCGTACAGAGCCCTGGAGCGAGCGGGGGGCGAGCGTACGGGAGTACCGGACACAGAGGCTGCGAGAGTAAACCCTGAGTAAACACTGAGTAAACCGGGTGTCAGCGCTGTTTGGGGAGCGCAGAATAGCGGGAAGCGAGGGCTGAGGTGAGCACCTGCCTGCACAGGTGCCGTCACCTCTGCCGTGACTCAGGTGCGAGCCCTTGGCTGGGCAGAGTCCCGGCCGCTCTGCAGGAACGGCTCCAAACTCTGGAAATAGCGAGTGTCACTGGAGTTCCTCTTCACTAAAATTACTGCACGGGGGTATCACTAACAAGACATCAAAACTTCAGCCAGAATGACCACCAGCGAATAAAAAATAGTAATATTTCATTTATTTTTGTATTATGTAATTATTTGTCCTTAAATATTAGCCAAGGTTATTCCCTATAGTTACACCCTGATTTTCCTGCCCTCTGTGGCTGCCTGGCAGCGCCCAGAGCCCTGCAGGGTGGGTACAATGTTTGCCTGCAGAATAATTGTATCGCTTTAATTGGGATTTAGGTGAAGGAAACATTTCCTCATTCATTCACTGTCACCCACAGCCACGTGCTGCCGTGGGTAACAGGTAGGAATGGTGTTCTTGTTTGTTTCCCTCTTGAGAAACGAAAGAGGTGTCCTCGCTTGTTTCCCTCTCTACAGCAGCAGCAGAACGCTGGTGAATGGGAACAAGCCCAGAGGATCCAGTTCGAAATCAACACAACTTCCCCTGCACTGGCTCCCATTAAAAATAGCTCCAGAGGAGTTGGAGCTGGGGCTCTGGAGCAAGGATATGCAGAGGCTGAAGCTTGTGATTCAGGAACTGAAGCGAAGGTCAGAGAACAGAGTTTTATGGGTTTCCTACATGGCTGCAATACTACAAGCCATTAGTCATCAGGAATTTGGCAGAGTAGTGGTGCCTAATATCATTAGATAATCCTAATGAATTCTTGTGTAATCAAATCTAATCTCTGGATGGGCTCAGCAGGCGGAGGCTGCGAGCGGCTGCAGCGGCTCCCGGGCAGTGACAGAAGGGCTGTCACCAGAGCCAGGGGCAGAGCTGTGCCTGCTGAGCACCTTGAGCAGCTCTGCAAACAGCGTGCCTTAAAATAGCTCCAGCACTGAGGGATAAATCCGAGCAGCAGCACTGGGGAGAGCAGGGGAACGGGCTGCCCAGGGAGGGAGTGGAGTCTGCCGCTCTGGAGAATTCCTCCCCCCAGATACCAAAGGCCACATTTTTGCTTGTGGACTACATTTGATTCTGGGTGTTGGTCAGTTCTTCAAAGGCTGAGGAGCTCATAGCATCCCAGAATGGTCTGAGTTGCTCCCAGCCCCATCCAGCCTGGTCTTGGACACTTCCAGGGATGGGGCAGCCACAGCTGCTCTCTCTGGGCACCCTGTGCCAGGGCCTCCCCACCTCACAGGGAGCGATTTCTTCCTAATATCCAACCTAAACCTATTCTCTGTCAGCTGGAATCCATTCCCCCTTGATGCTCTGATGGGCCCTCACCAATTTTTGGGCATTCAGCCAAAAATAGTGACCAAGCTCTGCGAAGAACTTGCTAGATTTGAAGGGGTGCTGGCAAAGACAAGATCATCATGGAAGTTTCCAATGCAGGAGAACGTTTCCATTTGTCTTTAGGAGCTTGCTCTGGGCTGCTGCTGCAGGCACTGTGAGTTCATGGGGCTCCTATAATCTTACAGCACTGAAAAGGGGTAAAATTGTAGGGCAGTGTGGGAGTGGGAAAGGTCACCTTGGGAAGCACCAGAGTATTCCCTTACAGGAATTTTCCCTGATAATGGGACCTACGGGAGGCAGCCCTGAGATGGGAACAGCCCTGTTCAAATGAGGGCTGGGCTCGGAGCCCACACACCCCCAGAGGGTCGAGGGAACGAACTCAAGAATTCAGAGAGGAAATAGTGAAAAAACACTACTTGGTAGGTATCGCTTCAGCCCTGGGAGCTGCACTGTGAATGTTTGGCCCAATTTCACATGTGGTTTCAGTCACAGGAAAACAACTTGTGAGGGATTTTTATTTTTTGCTATTGGAGTACTTTGTTCTTTTTCTCCTTTTCAAACCTTCTTCTGCTCCACTCCTACTTTATTTTTAGCAATTATGGAAATTCAGCAGTGATGAAAGATGTTATAATGAAATTTGAAGTCTGTTATTTGCTTTTTTATTTCTATTGTCTTGTTTTACGTTGACAAATTTGCAACTAACAATTGGCTGTTTTGGAAACGTTGCACCTCCAGCCTGCCGGGTGCCTTTGCATGGGTTTTGTCTCTGCTGTTTTGGTTTTGTCTCTGCTGTCAGTTGCAGCTCAACAGCCCTGGAAGCAAAATGAGAGCAGAAGATATTCCAGGACTGTGAGGATCAATCTGTCTCCTCTTGCTCGTGGCTGGTGCTCACAATGGGGAGGATGATCCCAGAAGTTCTGTCCTCAGGGAGATCCATGCAGGCACTCAGGGATGAAAAGCACTCCTGGAACACCTCAGGCTCTCATGAAGTGCTGGAAAATCTCTCATTCCCATCACATTTTAATAACAGCGAGATCAGAAGCATGGGGAATCGGTGTGAGGAGAGAGAAAAACTAAAGCCGGCATGGCTGAGCACAAAAGGATCCACTGCAGCAAAAGTTCTCCAAGTCCTCAGGATCTCAGAGTGGAAGTTGCTCAGAAGCAAACTGTAATTATTTCATCTGCTCTCTGGGGAGAGTAAGGAATATGAGCCCTCCTGATGGAGCCGCACAAATGATGCACACAAGAATTCCAGCAAAATGAGCCATGAGAACGCTGGATACACCAGAGAGCTGTCCCAGCTCGTTGGAAATCAGCTGATTTTCCTCAATTCCAGCACCCCACAGCCAGAATCCCAGGGATTTATTGAGGGGAGGTTATCCTGGCAGACAGTGTGCAGTTGTAGAAGTCTGTAGAGTTTCGATGCCTATCTTTTGCTCTTGCTTCAGTGAACTGTGTTGGGAAATATTTAGCAGGAGAAAATAAATTGGATTTAACTCTCATTTTCATGGCCATTCAGTCCTTAACAAAGGGCAAAGATCACCGTGCCAATGCAAAAGGAATATTTCCATTTTCTGACTCCAAAGCAGCAAGGGTTGGCTGTATAATTAAGTTTGCACTCATTTGTTTTCCTGCACTCTGATGCTTTTCTGGAGCACATCACAAGGCAAAAGGGACTAATGATGGATAATTGGAATTCATCCCTGTGAGGCCTCCTGTCACATTCACATTCTCTGGAAAAATCCCTTTGCCCAGGATTTTCTGCTGGGAAGCTGAGAAGCCTCAGAGAAAAAGGAAAACAATAATTATCTCATTTGCTTCTCCTGTGCTGTGCTCACATGTGGAATGTGTTTGGGGATTGTTTACCCACAGGTGATTGTTTCATTGGATTCTGCTGTGAATTATTTTGACTTAATGACCAATCAATGCCAAGCTGTGTTGGGACTCTGGAAAGAGTCACCAGTTTTCATTATTATCTTTTAGCTTTCTGTCTGTATCCTTTCTGCATTCTTTAGTATGGTTTAGTATAGCATTCTTTAACATAATATAGTATCATAAAATAATTCAAATTATAAAAATAATTAGAATTAGCCTTCTGAGAACATGGAGTCAGATTCATCATCCCCCCCTGCCACAGGGCACCCCACAAATACAACAGTGAGGGGCTTTGGGGTCCCTTCCAGCCCAAACCACCCTACATTCCATAAGGGAATAAAAAGCCAGCCCAGGTGATTCCCACAGCAGCAGGGTGGGACATCCAGGGTTTTCCAGGGGCTGCTCCAGGAATTCTGGGTTGGTGGGAGACAAAGGGCAGCTGTGAAATGCTTGGGATAAATGCCTGGAATTCCAGGCTGAGCTGTCATCTCACACAAGGCCAGGCTTTTTGTGGTAGGTTGAGCACAAGATTGGCTAAAACTGACATTTCACTTCCTTTTCAATCACAACACCTTGCTGGGAGTGTTTAGACAGTGGGATATGGAATAATGTATAATATTGAAGGAAAGTGGGTGGTTTCTCTTCCTTATTCTTCTTTTCAAGTGGAAGTAATGACTTAAAATAGAATTAATAAAAAAAAAAATAAAGGAAGAAATATTCCCAGTGCTGCATCCTTTGAAAATCATATATTGGGACTTAACAAAACACAGGATTAACTTCAGGCTCAGTATTTTAGAATTTAATTAAATTTGGCTTCGGGAAAAGGTAGGGATCAGCCTCTGGGGCATAGCCAGGTAGTGCTTTAAAACTTCCACTGCAAAAAGCTGAAATGTGGGTTTTTCACAGAATTGGATTGGAAAAGACCTTTAAAGCCCATCCAGTGCCACTCCTGCCATGGGCAGGGACCTTCCACTGTCCCAGGCTGCTCCAGCCTGGCTTTGAGCACTTCCAGAGATGGAAATGCTGAGATTTGGGATAATTCTGGGGTTAAACATCTGGCTTTGAGCACTGAACACTTCCAGGGATGGAAATGCTGGGATTTGGGACAATTCTGGGATTGAACAGCCCCTGCTCCCATCAGGGCGTCCCTGTGGCACCTCCAGCATTCCAGGGCAGAGCTCATGGAGAGCAGGGATGTCTCTCACAATAACCAATCCCTCTTCCCTGAGGTGTTAAATCTCAGCTTCCCTTCTCCAGGGAAAGCCCAGGGAAGGAGGCAGATGCAGGAACAGCACCCTGAGGAGCCCTGGCAAACAGCCACAGGATAAAGGAGAGGGGTGGAGCAGTGCCAACTTCAGCAGAGAGCAGGTGCTGCTAACTTCTCTCCCAATGAGATGGAATTGCTGCAGACTCATTGCAATTCTACATTTCCTCTCATTACAGTTCCACATTTTTTTCCTCCTTGCCATTCCACATTTTTTTCCTCATTGCAATTCCACATTTTTTCCCTCATTGCAATTCCACATTTTTTTCCCTCCTTGCAATTCCACATTTTTTTCCTCATTGTCATTCCACATTTTTTTCCTCTCATTGCAATTCCACATTTTTTTCCTCATTGCAATTTTACATTCTTTTTTTCTCATTGTAATCCTACATTTTTTCCTCATTGCAATCCTACATTTTTTTCTCATTGCAATCCTACATTTTTTCCCTCATTGCAATTCCACATTTTTTTCCTCACTGCGATTCCACATTTTTTTCCTCACTGCGATTCCACATTTTTTCCTTCCTTGCAATTCCACATTTTCTCCAGACCAGCCATTCTTCAACCAGCACTCCAAAAAAAAACTCACAGGAAAATTTAAGGTGACCTAGAGCTGCAGCATGAGTTATGCTTTCCCATTTCCCTTCACACAGCAGGGAAATCACCTTTCCCCCGTGCTGGAGGACTCTGTGCTCACAAACACCCTGAGCTGCAATTCAGCTGGAATTCCCAGGGAATCCCCAGAGGGACGCAGGGATCATCCCAGGGCTGAGGAGAATTCACCATCAGAGCAAAGCTTGTTGTTCAGTTCAACACACACCTTGATTTGCCATAGGGAGGATTTGTTAAAAATCACATTCTTCACTCCCACTTCCTAAATATTGATGCATTCCCAATCTCTGGTCCCTAATAGCTGAGTTAGCCACACTCCACAGAGCATCCTGCAGGAAATGCCAACTTTGAGCCTCCTGCTCCCTCATAAATCACAGGCAGTTTTTCTCTGGGTTTTTTTAAACTAGATTTAATTAAATATTGAGTAAAGTGCCACAGCCATCCATCGAGTGCTTTCGAAGGAGAAATTTGGGGATGCACAATTATTTTGTTCCCTGAGACAAGGAAGAGTCAATATTTAATGTGCCATGAAGGATTTATAAAGAATATATCTTGCAGGAGAGATAAATACGAGGAGACATCTTTATCTCTCTGGGTTGATTCAGTGTCCATCTTTGCAGATTCCAACTTCTTTAATTATGTAGAGAGAATAGAAGGAATGTCAAGGCTCTGGATGAAAATGTTGTGCCAGGATAAATTCCAAGAGCCTCCAGAACTATTCCAGGGACCACAAAGGAAGGGAAGGAGTCAAGGCAGAGGAATTGTGACAAATTTGGTGTAAAATGGTTAAACGATAACATCACAGGAGAATCAGGAATGGGAAAGGAAGGGTTGGGTTTCTCAGTGCAAGGGAAATTTGAGCCACTCAGAACCATGACCAGAATGGAGGTCAAGAAGTGCTCTTTAATTATAAAAATATACTAAAAGTGTTTTTATAATAAAACAGAATGAGCAACTGGAAATTAGAGGGAATTAAGGTAAATCTGTAACTGGTTTAAGGGGCCCTAAATGCATCCCAAGCTGGGAGAGGACAAGTCAGGAGATCCACAGCAAAGGGGAGGGAATTTTGCTGCAGGCTCCCCACTCACCTCCTGTGGTTACACAATGAATTCAGTATTAAAGAGCAATTCCATGGGTGCTAAGGAAATGGGCTCACTTTCACTTTCCTCCTGATTTTCCCTGCCTTTGAACACCCAGAAATAAATGAGTAGAAACACCCTTTTCCCTTTTAGCCATTTCTCAGGGGTTTGGCAGTGCTGGAAAACCTCTCTGGCAATCAGTTCCTGACCAAAACGTGTTTGTCCATCAAAAAATTCCTCATATCCAGATCTGCTCTGCATGGAGAGCAAACAGTTCTCCTCTGATGAGAGAGCTGAGCCAGCATCATTAAACTGCCAGGAGAAATCCTCTGTGCGAATAAATGTATTGCAATACAAAGCTCTGAGCTGCAAATTAGGAGGCACCTGATGCCCAAAGGGACACGAGGCAGGGGGACAGACTCAAGGTCCCAAAGCTGCTTTCCAGGGGACCCCGTGCTGGAATTAACCTGTGGTGGGCAGGAAAAGCAGGCAGAACACAGCCCATACAGAAAATCATGGAATGGTTTGGGATGGGAGGCACTAAAAGCTCATTTGATTCCACCCTTGCCATGGCAGGGACACCTCCCACCATCCCAGAGTCACCTCCAGCCTGGCCTTGGGCACTGCCAGGGATCCAGGGGCAGCCACAGCTGCTCTGGGCACCTGTGCCAGGGCTGCCCA
>JAWWMS010000031.1:1441260-1454525 GCA_035048045.1 Chlorospingus semifuscus
GAGGCGGCGCGGCGCTACTCGGCGGCAGCGGCGGGCAGCGGGCGGAGCGGCGGGCAGGGGCCGGTGAGCGGCGGGGCCGGGACGGGCCGGGGCTTGGCCGCCTGAGGGGTGGCCCTGGAGGGGCACGGCCTCCTCCGGGATAACGGAGCAGCCGGGGAGCTGCTGTGGGGAAAGTTAAATTAAATTATAGGCAGGTGGGGCGAGCCCCTGAGGAACTGGGCTTGGGCGCGGGTACTGCTTCGGGCCCCACCTCGCTCTTGCCTCGCGGAGAGGACGGGAAACATGAGGGAGGTCATCTGCTGCCTCTGTTCTGATGCTGGGAAGCTGCGTCAGCCTGGAAAAGTCTGTGTGCTACAGGCAGTGGGGGAACTCGCTTCACAAATTCGAGAATATTTAGAGTATGAATTGAATAATTCCTGTTGTGCTTGGGATCCGTGTCACCAATGGATATTTTGTGTGACAAACCGAGCAGTTCACTGTGGGGCTGGAGGATGAAAAATTCTCTGACCCTTCAGGTAGCTGGCAGCTCCAGCAGTAGGTAATGAAAGCTAATTGCTAATTATGCTCCCAAAGTAACTTGATGATGCTCAACTAGAAAACATCTTTACCAGCAGAGAAGTGGGAGAAGAATTGGCCTCTGCATCACCCACAAACAGGTTTATTTATTTCCAGCATGGATTTAGAACTGGGGAGCCAGCAAGAGTTAATTTTGCGCTGGTTTTAGCCCTGTGAGCTCTGAGCCTGGCTTGGAAACCTTGAGGGAGTTGTTCCAACTACCGAGGCTTGAAGAGAGATTGGGAGGGAGGAAGTGGTGCAACTTTGTGTAGTCGTTTCCTAAGTTCTAAAAAATGTAAGCAAATTTATCCTGAAGGCCTTTTATGGAGTCAGTTTCAGACTGTCTGTAAGAGCTCAGATTCTTTTCGGTGGAGAAAGTTACGAGGACACAGCCGGTTTCAGATGGGGGTAGTCTGAAGGAGAAGATGTTTGTAGCATTTTTTATTGGCCAGTTACAAGTTGTGTGAATTTTTGGTGTGGCTGGGAGAGACCTGAGTGGGAGAGTGGAGAAGAAACATAGAAATAGATGAGCAAGGTGATGCTAAATCCTCATTCCCCTGCCCTTAAGAGGCAGGAGAGGTGCTGGGGAGCTGCTGTGAGCTCATTGTCTGCTCCTTTGCTGCCCTGTGTAACTGCAGAAATAACAGCTCAGTGTAACATAGGAAACACAGCATGTTTCTCCTCATGGGAGCACAGGCATGACCCAGACATCCTGTGAAAAATGGGGATTTGTTCCCATTGCAGTTCTGTTTGCTGTGTCCCCAAATGGGCTGCCCAAAATGCCGTTTCCAAATCAGCTGCAGAGGTGAGGAGCAGAGCAGCCTGTGCTCCTCAGTGGCTCACTGTGCCTCCCTGGGGCTGTTTGCTGTGCAGATGGTGCTGATCCCAGCTGGGGTGTTCACCATGGGCACCCAGGAGCCCCAGATCCAGCAGGATGGAGAGGGCCCAGCCCGCAGGGTGCGCCTTGGCAGCTTCTACATGGACCAGTACGAGGTCAGCAACCGGGACTTCGAGAGCTTTGTCAACTCCACGGGCTACATCACTGAGGTGAGGCACCAGGGCTCCCCTCAGCCTGGGACACTCCCAGTGGGACCAGGCTTGTCTTGTTGAAGGATGTCACAGCATTGTTTGGGATTTGCTCACTGCAGTATTTCTGCTGGAGGTAGTGGGAGAGGGAATTGCCCTGCTGTCCTGGGCTGAAAGGGCAGTCAGGTGTTTGTGGCTGTGTTTAATAATTGTCACCTGAGCTCACATCTGTCCTGCAGCCTGGGTGAGGCCAGCAGGTCTCTACAGGGGCTTTTGGGGTGGTTTGCTTGGGGTTTTTGGTATTTGGGTCCTGGAGTATAGGAGAGTGCCCCCTGTTAACAGAGTGACAAAACTCTCCTTTGTCCCCTCAGAAAGGAAAGAAGCCCGGAAGTTTCTCTCCTTGATTAGGTGCAAAAGCCACCTCACAGGCCTGGGGGACTTCACCTCAAACTTAAGGATAGCCAATTGGACAGGAGCCAAAATGTCTCACCTGGGCAATTTACTAGAAAAATAAGAGAACAAAGAAACAAATGGCTTTTGTGAAGTGTTTTACCAGGGGCAAGAACCTCCTGCACCTGGCTCGGTTTTTCTCCGTTTGTTATTTTGCCTTTCATTAAAGCTTTTTGTTTCCAACACTGCACCAGAAGCCATCCTGCTGATTTTTATGCCTCGGAGGGTAGCTGAGCTGCCTTGGGTGTGTTATAGACCTCTGAGAGCTTATGAGACCTGGCTCAAAGGGGCTGCTGTAACACTGGAGCTCTTTGTACCAGGTTAGAGTTTCCTTATTTTAGAGAAACCTGGAGAAGGGATTTAACAAACTGAGATGGCCAGGGGTTTTGCAGGCTGGCTCAGCACAGCTCCTGCTGGTGACAGACAGGGAGCCCTGTGCCTCAGGAGGAGACAACAGTGACAATTGTGTGCCTGTTCCTGGGGACAACGGACCAGGAATATGCTGAGGTTCCTGCCAGGAAGGAGCCCCTGTGCCTGAAGCTCAGATCCCTCCTGACAGGTGACTGTTCCTGTGCAGCTGTGACAGTCCCTGACAGCCCTTTCAGGGAAATGGAACCTGGGCAAGGAGCAGGTCTCCAAGGAGGCACTTTGCTGAATTCACTTGATGAACAGGCTCTCATTTGGAAGGCAGGATCCTCTGGTTGGATGAAGAGCTTCTTTTGTCTGCTATTTCTGTTTCTTAGCTCATAATTATGAAAAAAAGGAGGTTTAACTAATTTGAGTTGGAACAAAGCTTCCTTGTAGGAAACAGCTTCTGGGATGAGCTTGTGTGTCGTGGGTTCAGTGTGGAACCACAGAATATCCCCAGCTGGAAGAGACCCCAAGGACCATCAAGTCCAACCCCTGGCTCTGCACAGACACCCCAGCAGTCCCACCCTGTGCCTCAGAGTTATCCAAACGTTCCTGGAGCCCTGGCAGGCAGGACTGCATCACCTGGGGGCTGCTGCAGGCCCCATGGCTCAGCTGGTGTCATTGAGGGCTCCACTTACACCTCCTCCCTTTTCTTCTCTTGGTATAATGTACTGTGATTGATGGAAATTATTTGTATTTTTTATTCTTTTGGATTGATATAATGCTAGATATAATGATTGAGTTGCTTTTAACTCTTTATTGTTGTAGCAGCACTTTTAAACACGGTACTAGTGATGATGGAGCAGTAAGTGACAAGGCTCAAGTCTTTTTTGTGCTTCCCAAAGGAAAAATAAGAGGAATGAAACATGCCCTTTCATATTAGACTGATGACTGTAGCATCTGAAAGCAGTTGGGACAATCAGAACTGCATTTTTAATGAATAAAAGTAAAAACATGTGCAGAAGCTCAGTGAGCTGCCATCTGCCCAGTGGCTGCTGAACAAAAACAACATCCAGAGAAAAGATCCCTTCTTTTCTGTTCCAAAACAGCTTCCTTGAAAGAGAACTCAAATTCACTATTAGAATTTGTTTGGCCAAAGGTTGGACTTGATGGCCTTGGAGGTTTTTTCCACCTTAAGGATTCTCTGAATTTTCTAATCCTTGGTAAAACAAAGCTGTAAGTGTTGAGTGTGGTTCCAAGAACAGCGCTCCTTTGATGACGTAATGGTTGAATCCTTTGTTCTTTCCACAGGCAGAGAAGTTTGGTGACTCTTTTGTGTTTGAGGGGATGCTGAGTGAGGCAGTGAAGGCTGACATCCACCAAGCAGTGAGTAGCACAGCAGGGGGAAGCTCCCTGAGCAATCCCTGGGCTCTGGTGGCAATCACTGCAGGGAAAACTGAGCTTTGTGGTGTCCCCAAAGCCAGGTGCAAAAATGGGGATTATGGAAAGGTGTTTGGCCAGGAATCATGGGCTGAAGTGGGGAGGATTTGCAATCTGTTTCCTGTCCTTTTTCTTTAAAAAACTATTAAAAACATCAGTTCCTGATGAGCAAAATTTGGTATCAACCCCTTGTCTCTCTTTGCCCCCTACCTGAGAAGTTCAGGCTGTTTGTAAGATTCCTTATGTTGTGAATAGCTGGGGTTTGTGATATTTCCTCCTCTCTAGAGGATCCTGTGTTCATTTGCTGCTTTTCCAGCTCCCCTCATCCCCCTGGGCACCACAGTGATCCTGGGAGGGGCAGTGCTGCCTCCTCTGGAGCTGATCCAGTTTTCCTGTTGGGTGAAAGTGAATATTTGTTTAAAAAGAAAGAAATTTCTGTACTAAACCTTCCCTGCCCTCTTTTTCCTCTTTTTCTGTTGTGAGTGTGTTGCTGAGCCTTCCTCAGCCTTCCTTTACCTCCTGCTTAGCAGGTCAGGTCCCCTTTGCACTCCTGGCAGATAAGCAGATTGTGTCCTGTCATCTCCTGGGTGAGCTGATCTGCTCTGAGCACAGGTTTGGACAAAATCACCTCCTGAGCCCCCTCCTGTCAGAATTCTCCTCAGCTCTGAAGGGGCACAGTTTGAGTTTTGTTTTCCAGGGGCAGCCTGAGAGAGGGGAGGTTTCAGGAAGCCCTGTGTGAGTGTGTGCTCTGAGGGCCTGGCAGAGAACGTGGGATTTGGGTTCCTGCTGCCAGGGAAGGAAGATTACAAGTGCAGTTTGTAATCTTTTAATTCAGGACTAGCGTTTGTGCACTGGGAGAGATAAGGCTAAATTGCAGTTCCCACCACCAGCATAACTGATGCTAAATCCATCCATGGATTTGTTCTGCCTTCATAAAAATAATAAAAAATACGAATAAAAAAATGAATGGCTCATCCCATCTTCCCAACAGTCAGTATTGGAGAAATTCCTTTTCCTGTGTAGCTCTGTGTTGCAGAAATCCCTAAATCAGTTTCTGTGTTTTAAAACAAACAAACAAACCCCAAGAATGCTGCTCTAAGCTCAGCCTTGGCAATTTTGTAAACACAGAGTGTTGGGAGCCACTTTCCTGAGCGTGTCAGCCAAATTTCCCAGGGCTGGCTGCAGTGCTCACAGGACAAGTGTTATGCCAGAGGCCTGGGATGGAGCCCAAACTGGTCTTTTTTGGCTGCTGCTTTCTGAAGGTTTTCTGGAGCTGTTAAAAGTAAACTTGCTGTTAAAAGTCATCTTCTTCAATCAGAACTACCAGATGAAAAGCAGAAATAAGATGTAAATATTGGTGTGTTACTGGCACTGCAGATCCCTCCAGCCAACCAGTGGGAGAGAGGACTGTGGTTTTCCTTTGCCTCAGTGGCTCAGGAGTGTTTTCACAAGGATTTTCTCCAGGTGAAACCCAGGGATGTTCAATGTGAATAAAGGCAAGAGCAACAGGAATGTAAATTTTTAAAGCAGTATTTCACATGCAGTGAAATAACTGGGGAAAGGTGAAAGTGGAGGTGCAAAACTAAATAATTTATAAATGATGAGCTGTGTGTGTCTGTTGGGGGTTTTGCTCTGTTTGGTCACTCTGTGTTCTCCAGTTCTTAGAGCAGATTTACCAGAGCCTCAAAGGCACTGGCTGAGGCAGAGCTGGGGCTGCTGAGGAGTGAGCCAGCTGAGCTGCAGGGTGATTGCTGGAGCTCTGGGTGTGCCTTTCCTGGGGGTGAGGTGGGCTCCACATAGCCACTGACAGCAATGTGGGCTGGCCTCAGCTCTGGAAGGGAAGCAGTAAAAAGGGGTGGAGCAGCCAGGGATGGAATTGTTGCAGATTTCTGGGAACTCAGGTTTTAGTTTTGGCCTCCAAGTTTGTGGTGGTCACGTGGCTGAGGGAGGATTTGCTGCTGTGCCAGATGAGGGAGTTACTGATGGAACAGGGGAGAGCTCCTTCAAATGGAAAAGGATTTTGTGGGGTGAGGGGAGAAGGCCCTTTGAAGCTGAGATTATTTGTGTGGGCTTAAAAAATTGAGAGCTTCACATCTTAAATTCTTCACATGCAACCTGGAGAGGAGAAGGCTCTGGAGAGACCTTGGAGCCCATTCCAGGGCCTAAAGGGGCTCCAGAAGAGGTGAAAGAGGACTTTGGAAAGGGGCAGGACACAGGGAATGGCTCCCACTGCCAGAGGGCAGGGATGGATGGGATATTGGGCAGGAATTGTTCCCTGGCAGGGTGGGCAGCCCTGGCACAGGTGCCCAGAGCAGCTGGGGCTGCCCCTGAATCCCTGGCAGTGCCCAAGGCCAGGTTGGAGCAGCCTGGGACAGTGGGAGGTGTCCCTGTCATGGCAGAGGTGGCACTGGGTGGGATTTAGGGTCCCTTCCAACCCAAACCATTCCATGATTCCATTTTATTCTGAGGGATTTCAGAGCTCTTGCCAATCCCTGCAGGTACCATGGATGGCACAACAGGAGTGCAGCCTCAGTCTTTGCTCACTGGAGAGTAGTGGGGACATTGTTGTTCTTGGCTCATGGAAGGCAGAAAAATTAATTTTTGCTTCAACACCAGATAAATTCTGCACTGAAGAGCCTGAGAGCATACAAATGTGACTGCCTTTGTGAGGGTATGGAATTTTGGGTCTGGAATGCAGTGGAATTGGCTCACTGGCAGCTCAAGCCAGCAGTAAGTTCTGGCCAATCCAGAACTGTGGGATGCTGCTTTCTTCCCTGTCTGTGTGGAAATCTCTGCAGTGGCCTGGAGCTGTGCAATTTGCCTTTTTCACAACAACCCCAAACTGAAACATTCTGCATTTCAGCTGAACAGCCCAAGCTGCTGCTGAGAGGAGCCCTGGCTGCAGGTGGGCCAGCAGTGCCAGTGTGGGCAGGGTGAGCTGTTCTTGCAGCCCCCACTGCTTCAGCTGCTCCCTGCAAGGAGCTGCAAGATGGAGCTGCTCCTCTGTGGCTTTTTGTGCTCTACTCCCACTGCTAAGAGGGATGTGCAGGAATTCTCCCTGGGAATTGCCAGGAACATCAGCCTGTGTTATCAGAGCTGCAGTTTAAAGCAGAGCATGGTTTGTGCCTCAGGATAAATCCGTGCACATCTCCTCTCCTTACAGCTCATGTGCTCTTGGTTAGTGGAAAAAATGACCAGTTGGAGTGCAGATTTAGATGTTGGCTGGAAATTAGACTTCCAGAGATGTCTGCCTTCACCAGGAATATCAGTTCCTCAAAAGAAGCTTCTTCTGATTCCAAAACTTGCACTTAATGAATCTGACTGGATTTGAGCATCACGTATTTGTGGTTATTTTTCTTGGAGGATTGACAGGGCTGTGAAGTTTTACACTGCCTGAACTGAAGTTCAATGACCTTTCCTGCTGCAAAGAAAAGGTCCCTTCATAGAAGCGCTTGTTTCCAGTCAAGTCTGAAATATTTTTTGTAGTTGATGATTTACAAAGTGACATTAAATATATTTTAAAGCCGCTGCCTTTCCTTGGTGTGCGGTTTCAAACTGCTGTAAAATACTGGATTTTAAGGCAGATAATATTCAATATTAAACAAACCCCCTTGTTGCTTCTGTTCCTGAGCTCATGAGGGAGGCCATTAACATTAGAAATTAAGAGTGAGAACAGATTCTTCTGTAATTAGAGCTTTGAGGGAACTGGGACTTTTAATTGATAGAATAAATAGCATGGGAATTGCAGGAGCTGGCAAAATCAGGTATTCACAGCATCCTGGGAGGGACCTCTGGAGATCCCAGTCCAGCCCTGATGCAGGTGTGAGCTGCCTGCTGGACAAATCCTCTGCTCACTGTGAGTTCTGTTTGTGTGGGGCAGGATTTCCCAGTCCTGGCTCAGTCCTTGTGCATAATTACAGCAGGTTTGTTCTCTGTGGGGACACTGAAGTGGATCCTTTGCACAGTAATTATTTTTATTTCTTAAACTTCTCACCCTACTAAAAATGTTCTGTTTTCTGTCTGCCTCTTTCTTCAGTAGTTCATTGATCAGTGCTCAAAGTTTAGGATCTGGCTTAGAGCATGAAGAACTGTCAGAGATTTATGTGTATCTGCCTTACATGAGTAAAATAAAACCTCATCCAAAAATTATGTTCTTTACTGAATAACAAATTTTTCCTCACGTCCTACCAATGCTAACAAGATCCTCTTGCATATTAAAGATGTACAGAGCTCAACACCATCTGATTGAAACAAGTGGTAACCTATTAAGTCAGCTTCTGAACTGGAGTGGTTTTAAGAACTTTTTAAGAACTCACCACTTAATAAATGAGTTTTAAAGTGGCTTCCAGACTTGGGCTGCTTTTCACTCAAAATCTCTTTTAACACAGTTAATTCTGAAGTTCTTACTCTGCAGTCACTTTTGGTTTTTTCCAGCTGTTTATCCTGACCTGGAGTATTTTAAAATACTTTATTAAAATAGCATTAGGATGCTGTAGCACAAAAAAAGCTGATGTTTGGTGCAGTATGACTGGACAGCAGCATGAATTTGTCATATCTTGTGGGCCTGCCTTAAAGTTCAAATCCACAGCTTTGTTATTTCAGGGGACTTGCTACTTGATGGAAATGTTGGAGCCTGAGCCAAGATGAGCTCCTCTGTTGAGTTTATTTTTGGTAATTTTTGGGATACATAAATCTGATTTGAATTTGAGATGTGCTCCTCAAGTGGGGGTTGTTTTTCACTTGAACGTGGCCTGTGACAGGTTAGTGCAAGAATAATAAATGCTGTTATGGCTTTGGCCTGGGTGCCTTTGGGGTGGTTTTTAGGGATGTTCCCCTACTGCAGCAGCAGCAACAGGGTAATGCTGACAATGAAACTCACTTGGTGATGGTCCCCACTCTAATTTTCTTTTCTACATAGATTTAGGAAGGAATTTTCTTCAAGCTAATTGTGAAGTAGTTTAAAAATCTTGACATCGTGAGGTAATGGAGCAATTAAAGCTAGGCTGTCCCAGCCCACTTGGAAAGGAAAATGGAATACTTAGGAGGAGAGTTTTCTGCAGGCTGTTAGTGGGAGCTCAGGCTCCAGCTCTGCAAATTGCTGTGTCCCAGTGCAAAGCTCGTGGGCTGGAATTAATTGTTTGAGCTCTTCCCAGTGCTAGCACACTGGGCTCTCTTTTCACAGTTCTCTGGGTCTGCAGGAAGCAGAACAGGGAGTTCTTAAGGTTTAATCCTGGAGGGGAGAGCAGGATAATCCCCATTTCCAGCTGGATCAGACCAAAGCAAGCCTTTGTGCCTCTGCTTTGCTCTGGGAATGTTTCCCTGTGCTCCAGGATTGCAGGGCAGGTGTGGTAACCTGGCACAGGTGACGTGCTGCAAGAGTTAACCACAGGGAAGGGGATTGTGCTCTGATTCAAGATCTGTTCAGCAGCATCTGCTGCTGTTTGGACAGCAGGAATCTGTTGCCAGTGCACAGAACGTGTTTCAGAGGGAAGCAGAACGTGAAGTGTTATGAAAGTAACTAAGCTCATTATTGGCAGGGGAGGACTTGGCTGTATTAACTGTGATGTTGTAATATCTCTGTCTAATTAGCTCTTCTGCTAATTAGATTTAGAGCAATTAAAAGCTTTAAAGACTTGTGAGAAGTTCTGGGAGAGAACAGTGGATTTCAGGTAGGAGATTTCTGGAAGGAGCAGCTCGGGGTGTGTTCACTGGAGCCAGGGGCTGCCTTGGATGAGTCTCCAGGTAATTCCTGCAGGCTCTGTGTGCTCTCCCTGTTATCCCTGTCCCAGCCCTGCCTGTGTGACTGCTCTGGGTGCTCTGCAGAGCCTGGCAGCCATTTGGAGCTCAGCTCAGCAGAGCCACAGCCGGGAGCTGTGCACACGCAGTGCTTTCCTGGGGAGAGACATTTTTCTTGGGTTAAAATAAACCAGCCTGATTGAAAGCATCTGCTTTTTCTTTTGCATCACAAAAATGTTTTCCAAAATTAAAGTCGTCTAAAGTGTAAATCTTTGCAGTCTCCTGCAGAGATGTTTTTATCCAAAACCCAGCAGTTTAATTTACAAAAATATGTTGTGCTTAGAAACTGTCGAAATCTTTCTTGTGATCTTTCAGATTTTAGCTTTAGCAAGTGGTTCTGCTGCTCTTTTATTTTCCTTAAATAGCTGTAAAATGCTAATTTTGGATTTCTGTCCTATTTTCAGTGTAGTTTAAAGGTCAAACCTCAATATGGGCAAGGAATTGGTTAAATCAGACTAGTTTTAAACCTCTTGACTCTTGTATCAGTTTAGCAGCCCCATCACTCTGAAGTTTTAGTGCTGTGAAGTTGAACAGAGGATCTGCAGGAAGGTCTCACTCTGGGGTTTGAAGCTTTAGTCCAGGATTGCTGATTGTTGATTTCCAGGGAGCTTTTCCATACCCACATGTGCTGTAGGCAAAATCTGTGTGTACTGGGAGGGGAGGAGGGAAAGGCTGTCAGGGCACAGCCTGATGAGGCTCCAAACCGAGGATAATGTGTGTTTGGTCACTTGCTACTGAAATATCCACATGAGGGATTTGATGTGTAGCTTGGACCAGAGTTTTCTTGACAATCTCTGTGTGACACAGGTCATCTCTTGTCCCACACACATGTAATTAGATGTTCTGTTGAAGGATGCAGCTTCCCCCTAGAAGCTGCTGTTAGGATTATTTGCCCAGACTAATTCTGGATCTCCTCAACACCAGCTTGCAGTGACTTTTTGGACTTTGCTCTGAAGGTTGGGTGAGTTAAAGGGCAACACTCCTGGCACCTTTCCTACCTCTGTGAATAGCACTCGACAAAGTCAGTCTAGAACTAGCCAGCCTCTGGCTTGTTTACCTCCTAAAGCATTCCAGGCTTATTTTCTCTGATTTTTGTTCTTTATAGACATTATCTCTGTAATAGGAGTAGTTTGGAAGCTGCTGCAATAAACCCACTGTTGATGGGTGGCATAAATGTTCCTTTCTTTGCCTCAGTGAAGGCCCCATTATTAAAATAATTATTTGTAAGTGAATATGAATCAGAACAGTTAAGCATTGCTTTGAAGTAAGCCTTATAGAAGAAATCCCTAAAGAATGTCTTCCAGGAAAAACTCCTTGGCATTGAAGCACCAAATTTGGGACTTCTGGTTTGAGAGAGCTACTCAATGTCTGCATTGCTACAGATGATTTTCTCTGTGTGATGTTTCCCAGCAAACCAGCTGGGGAAAAAAAAAAAGAGAAAGGCTTCATGCTTCACTTCCCTTGTGTGGTTCTTCTGTCTCCACCTTCTGGAAGCTGAGAGCAAATAATTTAAAATCAGCTGATGGGTTAATGACCTGGAAAGCAAATGTGTTGCAAGATGAGTGTTTGACCCCCAGCTAAAGGGCATCATCAGGGATTGTTTCAGTGATGTCAAAACACTGAGTCCAGGGAGTAAATAATTGGGGTGAAAATGCTCTTTAGGCCAAAATTGTAGGTTTTTTCCTCTCTGCAGATTGTATCAGGCTGCAGTCAGGCAGGAGCTGAAATTCACCCAGGCACAGGCTGGTTTGGGCTGGGAGGGATCCGGTGGCTTTCGGCACATCCCTTAGCTGGGAATTGAGTGTCCTTCCCTGCTGCTCTTGTCCTTTTCCAGGTGGCAGCTGCTCCCTGGTGGTTGCCTGTGAAAGGAGCCAGCTGGAGGCACCCTGAGGGCCCCGACTCCAGCATCTCCAGCAGGTGAGCCACGAGCACCCACTCCATCACAAAACCCAGGGAATGTGCCAGCTCCCACAGGAATGGGGCTGCAGGAGAGGGCTTTATTCAGTCACCTGCTGGCTGCTGCTTCTGGGGCTGTTTCCCACCTTCTGCTGAGCTGCAAGCAGCTTTCCATGGCCGTGGTCAGTGGTGGAGAGCACAAAGGTCTGTCAGGACTGTGCTGACTGAGCCTCAGTGCTTGCTGTTCATGTCTGTGTGCCAGCAGGGAGCACAGCAGATCTTCCAGGGTCACAAACTCCTGACCTGGATTTGGAGGGGAGGAATCAGTCCTCACTGTGTGCACACTCTGGAGTCTGGGCACTCTGAACTCTTCCATGTGGGATTTGGAAGCCTCTTCCTCTGGCAACAGAAGACTTGAGGAATTTTGTGCTTTTTTCACTGTGTTCTGACTCTGTGAAAAATCAGTTTTGTATGAGACATAGAGCCCCTGTGCTTTGGAAAACTCTGCTTTTTCTTACAGTTAGTGCCACACTTTGTCTGCACAAACCCTGAAGCTTGCTGATCCTTGTCTTCATACAATTGCTTTCCATTCTGAAGTGGGATGAATTTTAGGCCTAGAAAATCAAATTACTGTCTTTATTTGGGGCCTCTAACATTGCAACTGCTCCTCTGACTAGGCAGGTGTCGATGAAGTTGGTGCTTCATCAGCTAGTGAAAGTTTCTAACAGCATTTTGAAATCAAATCAGACTCTCTAGCCTAGATCTAGTAGGGTTTTGAGTCCTCTAAGGACAGGACTTTGTTAGTGCACCATCATCTGATGGCTGAAGCACTCAGTAACGAGTTATCTGCTCTCCAAGGGCAAGGAAAGAATTATCTGAGGCAAAAATAGAGATAATAGCTGGAGGCATTGTTAGGGGGAGCCAGGAATTGAGGTCAGAGGCAGCAGACAGGAGCTGGAAACCTGCCATGAAATTCTGGGCTGGTGCAGACCTGGCCTGGCACAGCTGCTGGGAACCTGGAAATGGCCCCAGGGGTCAACAGGGATGCACTGGATTCCTAAATGGGGCAGGAAGAGAAGTTTGTAGGAAGTTCCTCTCTCGCCTGGACCTTCAGCTCTGGGAGCATCTTGGACTGTAGGAGGCTTGGATGGATTCTGCAAGAATGGCTGGGCAATTTTTTCAGTCTTTTTCTGGAAAAAGGGACAAGGATTTTAATGCCAGTCCTGGAACCAAACCCCGTTAAAGATGGGAGCTCTTGTGTAAACTGTGACTGCTTAAAGCACCCAAGGAAATTCACTTCCCAGCTAAATTCCTGCAGTTCAGTTTCCTGGACAGGGTGCTGCAAAAGCTGATAGAGCTGGTGAGACTCTTCCTCATGTCACCTCTCCCTCAAAGCCCCACAGCTGACAGCAAGGGCAGCACCCAGAGCAGGAGAGGAGCCACAGGGGAGGGGAGAACAGTCACCATCAAACTGCAAATGCATTTTCCTGTTGAGCATCCTGCCCATGTGCATTTTCCTGTTGAGCATCCTGCCTGCTGGCTGAGATGGCCCTGGCCAGGCAGGTTTGATGCAGGATGCCCTGTGCCAGGCTGGTTTGATGCAGGATGCCCTGTGCCAGGCAGGTTTGATGCAGGATGCCCTGTGCCAGGCTGGTTTGATGCAGGATGCCCTGTGCCAGGCAGGTTTGATGCAGGATGCCCTGTGCCAGGCTGGTTTGATGCAGGATGCCCTGTGCCAGGCAGGTTTGATG
>JAWWMS010000031.1:1454625-1474827 GCA_035048045.1 Chlorospingus semifuscus
GTGCCAGGCTGGTTTGATGCAGGATGCCCTGTGCCAGGCTGGTTTGATCCAGGATGCCCTGTGCCAAACTGGTTTGATGCAGGATGCCCTGTGCCAGGCAGGTTTGATGCAGGACGCCCTGTGCCAGGCAGGTTTGATGCAGGACGCCCTGTGCCAGGCAGGTTTGATGCAGGATGCCCTGTGCCAGGCTGGTTTGGCAGTGCTGGTGCTGCAGGTTCCCAGTGCTTTCCTGTGGCTCTGCAAACCCAGGCTCCCCCAGAGGGCAGGGTATGGACAGTTGTGGGTGCTGCACTTGAGAAACCACAAACCATAAATAACTGCAGAGCTGGAGGTGGCAGCAGCACGAGACAAACAGAAGTTAATTATTTTCTCCTCCTGTTTCCCTCTGATGGGTGCATTTCCCTTCCAGCATTTTGCTGCCTTTCCTTAAGGAACTTTCCTGTAAAGTCACCTGGTGCAGCTGTGACTGGTCAGTCCCGTGTGCCCCTGTCTGGTGTCACATGGTGCTGTGCAGCCCTGAGTCTGCCTGGTGCCCTGAGGAGCCTGTCCTGCTCATTTTGTTCCAGAATGGACCATCCAGTGCTTCATGTTTCCTGGAATGATGCCCTGGCCTTCTGCAGGTGGGCGGGGAAGCGGCTGCCGACGGAGGCCGAGTGGGAGTACGGCTGCCGAGGGGGGCTGGAGAACAGGTACCTGTCAGGGCAGGGCTGGAACACAGGGAGGGCTTCTCAGGGCTGTGTTACCCCAGCACTGCTCTGCAGCCAGCCTGGGGTGCTCACCTGGGGAGGAGAGGGCTCCAGGGAGAGCTCAGAGCCCTTGCAGGGCCTGAAGGGGCTCCAGGAGAGCTGGAGAGGGACTGGGGACAAGGCATGGAGGGACAGGACACAGGGAATGGCTTTCAACTTAAGGAGGGGAGTTTTAGATGGAGTGTTAGGAAAAAGATATTTATTGCAAGGGTGGGCAGCCCTGGCACAGGTGCCCAGAGCAGCTGGGGCTGTCCCTGGATCTCAGGTTGGACATTGGGGCTTGGGGACACCTGGGACAGTGGGAGGTGTTCCTGCCATGGCAGGGGTGGCACTGGATGGGATTTAAGGTCTCTCCCAGCCCAAACCAGTCTGGGATTCTATAAACTGATTTTTAATTAACTGTTTGACAGCTGCTCTGTTTGTCTTTCCTCAGGCTTTTCCCGTGGGGCAACAAACTGCAGCCCAAAGGGCAGCACTATGCCAACATCTGGCAGGGAGAATTCCCCACCAATAACACAGCAGAGGATGGCTACAAGGGGACTGCACCTGTAAGTGTGTCTCAAAGACAATCCAGCATGTGGAAATGATCTTAGTCTTCCTAAAATTAAGGCCTGTCTTCAGGAGGATGAGCCATGGCTGTTTTCCATCCCTGCACTCTTTCATTTTAGATTTTAAGTTGCATTAAATTTCACTGTAGGCTTGAACATTATCAAGGGACTCTTTTACAAGCTAATTGAAAAGTAAAGATTACTTTCATTCTAACTTCTAGTTCCTCTCAAACTGACCTCTTTTCCCCCCTCCCAGTCAGTTTGTAGTCAGAAGCTGAAATACTTTCTGCCTGCACTTCTGGCCTTGCAGTTTTGTGAGCTCAAAAATCACACAATAATTTAAAAGAAATTAAATTTCCCTTCTGGGGAAAGGTTGGGCCTGCCTGTCTAGTATAACAACCAGAGTGGAATTTTAAAGGCAATCAAGAATGTGAATGAATTATTGAATGGTATTTAAGCAAATCCAAAAGTTTCATCAGAAGAGGAGTCTGCACAGGCAGGACCTGGCTTTTCCTTGGTGGGAGGGAGTCTGGGAGCTCTGAGTGGGGTCAATCCCTGATGCCAGGCGTGCCTGCTGCTCAAACAGTGCCTCCCTGGAGAGGCTGAGTCTCCAAAGGCAGCCAGGGGATGCTGTGTCACACTGGGACAGGGTGCTGAGGGCACCGAGGTGACCACAGCCTTCATCCTGCTTGATTTACATGCAGGATGTGGAAGTGCTCCAGGGCTGCACTGCTGATCTGGTGCCTGCCTCTGGGGCTCCTCCAAGAGCACCTTGAGCAGACTGGTGTGATGATTCCGGCCCTGTTTGGAGTGTCTCAGAGCTGTGTTCCCTTCCTGTGCAGGTCTCTGCCTTTCCCCCCAATGGGTACGGCCTCTACAACATGGTGGGCAACGCCTGGGAGTGGACATCGGACTGGTGGGCTGTGCACCACTCCCCCCAGGACCTCCACAACCCTGTGAGTGTTTGCTTGGCTCATCAGGGGCTCCTTGCTGTGGGAAAACTTCTGCTCTGTGCTCCTGGGGTGGGGGATTGGCAGCATCAGAGCACAGCTCATCCACGCTGCAGTTGCAGTTGCAGTTGCTCTGGTGCAATTTTGGTGTTGTTTGGTTAGTTCTTCACACCTGGTTAAAATACCCATTGAATACTTCCCAACTGGCCTCATAGTACAGAAATCAAGAATTTATGGAATGACTTCTTTAAAAAAAGGAAGGGTTTTAGTTCATTTATGTTGCTACACACTGTATTTATTTTCCCCCTCTTAGGCAGAGAACAAACCATCGTGAATTATCTTTCTGGCTTCTGGTAGCTTGTTTTAAACTGAACATGTGATAAAACTTGAGTTTTAGGAGAAGTCACCAGGCTCTGAGAGGTGAATCTTTGTTTTCTGTATGGCAGGCAGATGGAGGTTCCTGCAGGGTGAGATGTGTGAGGTCACTGATGCTCTGTCTCAGCAGATTCCAGTTCCAGTGTTAGATCTGCTCCTCTCCCAGTTATCCAGGATGAGTGAATCCCATGATTTATGAATATGACAAGTAAGGGCACACAGAGTTTGTCACTCGAAACCCCAACAAATACTGGTGGTTTTTATTTGCTAACAACTTACAAAGCACTTTCAGGTTTATTTTTATTCCTGGTAATTACTTGTGAAGGCAAGACAATCAATTATGGAACCCCCCAACAATCTGTGTGCAGAATTCCATCCATTCCTTGTCACCAATCCCCAGCATAGCCCAGAGATTTCCAGTGCTAGAAAGCTGCTTTGAAGATTTTGGGTGTTAAACTTAATATGATAAAAAACTTTGCCTGAGCTCTGACCCTCTGGAAGAATTCAGAGTCTTTTCAGCCCAGAGAACACATCCTATATTTAGGTTACACTGCCCTGTGCTCTGCAGAGACTGAAGAGCTGGGCTCTGATAGATCTGGTGCTAATCAGTTCTAATGTCTCAGAAGATAACTGCAGCCTGGCTATTTTGGGACACCTTTGCACATGAGGAGATGCAGTTTCCTTACCCATTTAACCAGAAAAACCCTTTGGAATTCACTTTGAAGTGCTCTGCTTCAGACACTGGATTCTGACAATCAGTTTGCGTATGAAAAACCCCTAAAAGCTTCATTGTTAACACCTGATTTTTAAATGCTTCCTGAAGTGTCTGGGTTTAAAACTTCAGCAAACTCTTGGAGTTGAACGGAGCAAAATTCACAGGACAGTTGTTCCCCAGCATCACCTTAATCCAGCAGGGAAGTGCTCCTGTCTTGGCATCATCAAAGCCAAAGTGTCTCAGATAAATAATTATAATGAAGGTGCCTCCCTGCAGTCACAGAATCCCCGAATGGTTTGGGAACTGATTTCTCTCCAAACAGAGTAACCATGTGGCTGTGCACTGGAAATCACCATGCACCATCAGAAAGCGTTTGTTTGATGTAATCAGAGAAGTACAACTTTATTTTTGTTAAGAAAAATAAACTTCTGGGTTTTTTTTAGTGACTTTCTTTTAAAAGAACAATCCTACTTCTATGAGCTTTGGTAATGGAATGCACAAGCACTTATGTAATCAGACTGGAATATGGCTGTTGCAGTATTCTAGTACAGAATAACCTTGTTAATTTACAGTAAACTCTGGGGTTTAATTCTGGGATCAAAGTCTGGACAGCTCTGGCCCTTTGCACCCATGTCCTTCCCCTTCAGTACCAGCTGGTGCACTTCTCCAGGTCAGGCCATAAAACAATGGTGCTTGATAGAACAGAGATTTGCTTGTTTTAATCAAATGTGACCTTAATTGCTGGGCTGAGATTAGCTTTTATGAGGGGAAGCACAGCCAAGGCAGTTTCCCTCATCTGTCAGTGAGATATGTGCACAAGCAAATGTTAACTGCAAATGCTGCTGCTGATGTCTGTTGGTTTTCTGACATCTTTGCTAGTTGTTTATGATAAACTCTTTACCTTCAGTGATTTTAAATAGGAGAATGATGTTTTATAATGGAACAGATTTATGGAGGACACTACAGCATTTTTCTGCAGGTGAGGTATTTCAGGGCTTAATCCTCCTTCAGAGGCTGTAGGGATCAATTTAAGTTGGTTTTTTTTTGTTACCAAATAACCTTTGATGCTCAATTTTGGCCTGGTGGAAGGTCTCTGTAGTTAAGAAAAAGATGCACTTCTGAGCCTTTGGTTCACACACTGCTCAGTGCAGGTCAGCCCTTTGTAATTGCTGACACATGACAGATTTAGAGCTTTCTAACCCTAACCAAAAATGTTCCTGTTCGTTTATAGAAGTGTCTTTGGAGCCAGTTGCACAGATTGCTGCTCAGCCCTGCAGCGTTTAGGGGAAATCCTGCTCCCCAGCCCCATTGTTCTGCTTTGTCTTGTTCCCAGAACTTTTTTTAGGTCAGTTTTCTCCTGGCTTTCCTTGCAATGAGATTACCAGGCTGGGTGATGACTGTGCTGGCTGGAGGCTTATCTCAGAGCAGGGACTGTGCATGCACCTGCAGCTGTTTGGGGACAGTTTCCAGAGGCCTCAGTGGGAGCAGGGCTGGGCTGTGGAGCAGCACCCAGGCTTGGAAGGAGCGGATGCTGCCTCAGGGTGTGCCTTTCCTTGAGTATTTGTGTGCCATTAAATGCCAAATTCTTTTTCACACGTATAAATTTTGGCAGTAAACATAAAACTGCTGCAGTTTGTGCAGTGAACTTTCAGACAAAGCTGTCAAACTCAGGGGGTGCAGGCAGGAGCTTCTGGAGTACCAACATCAACTCTCAAGGTTTTCTGACAGTCCCTGGGGTTTATGTTGAGTTACAAATGCTTTTCTGGGGTAGATTCTTCTAGAACATCACCCCTGGTAATGCAGACCTGGGTGGGAGACAAGTGTACCCCTTGAGACAGGGTAGGAGAGTGGGATCCATGGCAGGTGTGACCAGGGTGGTCACTGAGGCAAGCTGGAGCTCGTTTCCTTCCTGGTAAAACCCTCTTTAGAACCCCCCTGTTCCCAGGCATTATCAGTGAGCAGCACCTGGAATGTTAAATATTGGCAACACTGGGGAGGGAGCACAGTTACTGTCACCTGCAAATCCTGTAGGGCAGAATTATTTCAAGCTGTGTGCTTCAGACACCACTGAGATCTGTGTCTGGAATATTTCTGATTGCTCCTTCTCCATCCCCTTGCTCCCTGTAATCAGCAGTTATTCCTGAGCACTGACCAGTGTCCTCCCTTCCTCCCTCCCCAGCAAGGGCCGCCCTCGGGCACGGACAGAGTGAAGAAAGGTGGATCCTACATGTGCCATAAGGTAACTCATGTGCTCTTCTCCTGTTCCTCTTCCCTCTGAAAGCACGTGGCCATGATCCTCTGACAGTTTCCTGGCAGCCTGCATGCTTGTCAAGGGGTTTCATGGGATTTGTGAAGAGCAACACCTGATGTTCCCAAGGACCTCTTTTTGCTTAGCTTGGAGTTAAAACAAGTAAGTTTTTTTAATCAGTATGGGGTTTAGATGCAAACTTAAAATTGATGTAGGCTTCTAATGGTGTTTTCATGACAGAGCTTGAGTGATACTTGTCAGAGTGGAAAGTAGGGATGTGACTTTTTTTTTAAGTTTTAGAATGGCTTTTGATCCAGAAAGGTTATGGAGCTCTGAGTAACCAGGGAAAGGTGTTCCTGCCCAGAGCAGGGGGTTGGGGCTGGATAAGCTTTAAAGGCCCTTCAATCCCAAATTCTTTTACAATTCCATCGTTCAATGATATCAGGTGTTTGCAGAGCTGGCTGGGAGATGAAGTGTTTGTTGGTGGCATACCTGAACATCCTTCACAACTGCCAGGATGTCACCACAGTGTGGTGGCTGTTCATGACACAAAATAGTGTTTTAAACTCTGCTCATGCAGTGCTTAAAAGCCCTCATTGTACATCTCCTGTTTCATTAAAGCTGTCCTGTTCTTCCCTTGCAAAGCCTGTGGCTGGCAAATCACTCTCATAATTAGATTAAATTTTGTGCAGTGAGATCCCATTTTCTACACTGATTTCCTTCTTAGGTGAAATCAATGTCAGATGTTAATTAGCAGTTTTGATTAAATTAACACTGGAATAGGCTCTTCAGTGATGAATAACATGACCCATTTTGAGGGTTTGTGAAGATTCTAGTCTGCCCTAGTCTTTTTTTGTAGGTGATAAAACTAGGCTGTGTACCAAGACAAAACCACTGACTACTGTTAGTACAAGGGCTCTTTATTAGGTGCCTGACATCAGCTCAGACTGATCTTGGTGCTCTTCTCCCTCTCAGAGCTGACAGAGCCTAAAGCTGCACCTTTTTACATCCCATCCCAAAAGTCTGGCACCTCACTCAGGGAAATGTTCAGTACCTGTCCAATCCAGTGGGGGATTAGCACATGGATACACAGCTCGGCCTCTGAGGGGAAGCTGAATGGCTGTTCTGGCTTTTTCCCAGAGCAGGAGAGATTCTTGGCTGACACTTTATCAGACACTTTGCCATTCATTCCAGTTTTTGTGTCAGCTGGTGTCTGTGCAGGATTCCCTCATTTCTAACACAGTGATTTCCATCTGTAGCACTTCATCGATCTGTCCCACAGCGATGGCAGCGCTTTGCTGTATTCATCTAACTAATTAATCTGTTAATCTAACAAGCTGTTGCCCGAGGAGCCCCAGCTGTGCTAAGAAGTTCCTTTTCTGTGTTGCTGTGCAGTCCTACTGCTACAGGTACCGCTGTGCAGCCCGGAGCCAGAACACCCCCGACAGCTCCGCGTCCAACCTGGGCTTCCGCTGCGCCGCCAGCAGCGCCCCGGGGCCACGCTGAGCCACCCCAGGGCAGGGCAGGGCACAGCAAGGGCTGCATCCACCCAGGGACAGCAAACTGAGCAGCGTCCCTTGCTGATGGCACACCACGGAAAAACCTGGCTTGAGGTTCCTGCTGAGGGAAGAAAAACCAGCACGACTCGAGAGCGCCTGGAGAACCTTCGTGTTCGTGAGCAACCTGGCCTGGGTGTTTTGGGTTCAACTGGAGCAAAACTGAGCAGAAACATGCCAATCATGTTTTCAAATACTACTTCATCCCAGGATTAGGCTGGAAAAAACCTCCAGAATTATTGAGTCCAGCCCTTGACTGATCATGACCTTGTCAACTACAACAGCTCCTCTTTAGACGGGATCTTTATTAATTAGTTTTATTTATGTAGGACTTCTACACTCAAATGCAATAAGCAAAGACTTTATAAACTTCTAGACAGCTTTAAAAGAAATTCTAGGCAATTAGGAAATTCTAGGCAGCTCTGAGAGACAATGAAGGAGTCCAGAATGAGGGCTGGGAGCTGACAGCTCTCCCCACAGACAGCTTGCCCTTTGTTACATTCCACTTGCAGTGAAAATCATGTCCAGAAATGGGCTTCTCCTGGGGAGATATTTGCTGCTCTTTAGGAAGTGCCTTCTGCAGCTGAGGGAGATGATCCTCAGGGTGATGATGATTAGAAATCTTGTACATATTTGAATAAAATATCAAGCATTTGTTTATAGCAAAGACTTTTATTGATGGAAAAACACAACTTCCTTTGAATTTCTTGGACGCAGCGTAGGCTTATTTTAGGGACTTGGAAAATGCAATACTGGCCTCATTAGAAACTGAAGCTGATGAATGATTCCACTTGAATAAGAGTCATGGCAGTGATGGCAGATGGAACTGTGAGCCCTAAGACCTAATAGGGTAAATTTCTAAACTGTTTTGTTGAAAATAAAATTCCTCACTGGGAAGGAGAGGAATTTTAGCAAGTGAGAAGGGAAATGGGAGCAATTGAAAGCAACCTCGTTTTGGGATCTGAACATGACTGTGGATTAACAAAAGCCTTGGCACTGATGCTGGTCCTTGCCAGTGTTGTCTTTGCTGTAGAAAATTTGGTTTGAGTTCAGTGCCAATCCATCACCTGGCAGCTCCTTCTGCAGTGGTTTCATGTTGAAAAGATGACACAGGAGAATGCCTGGGCAGCCCTTCACCAAACACCAGCCTCCAGTGGGGTCCAGGTAAGCCCAGCAAGCAGCAAAATCTATCCCAGGACACAGCATGATGTGGCACAATACTGAGATATTGATAATCATTATTGCACTCGGAGAAGAAAGGAGGAGGGAGGATGAAGGGAAGCTCAGAGCCTTGTGAGCTGTTTGACTGGATTCATTGTGGATGAGCACACTGAGCTGTGAGGGGCAGACTGGGGCTCTGAAGCTGGAAGGAGTCTGAAGGAGAAAGTGAACAGAAATTCAGCAGATACAACAAAGAGTCTATTTCTTTCCTAGTTTCTTGACAGGGAATTTTTTTGGTAAGATTTTGGTGCACTCCCCCAGGCAGCTGCAGTGCCAAGGCATGGTGGAGTATAGTGCTCTATGGAAAAAGGCCATTAACAACTGTCAGGATGGTTTAGAACTCAATTAACCATTATTTTGTTTTTGCAAGGCCCTCAGTGTGGCTGTTTTGAGCAGTCCAGCACTGTTGCTGTCCTGGGAAGTTTGCTCCAAGCAGATAACTGGGATCAGGTCACTGCCAGGAGCTGCAGCCCTGGCGTGGGCTGAGGGCTCGGATTGCAGGGACAGAGGGATCAGCTGTGCTCCTGCTCTGGGGCTGTGATCAAGGACCAGATACTGCTCAGGGTGGTTGGGTTTTTTTAATCTGCACTTCCTTAACTACTCAGAATCATGCCAAGTGCATACTCATAACAGGAAGGTAACAAACTGTGCTGTCATCCTGAAAACGAGGAGTGCAGATGCTGTAACACTCATCTTGAAACTTTGCTCAGGAGGGAAGAGGAAGTGGATTGGATCATCTGCTCCCAGCCCTGTGGTCTGAAAGTGGCTGGCATGATGCCTTCTCAGGGAGAAAACCAGATAAAACTGTTCTGCACAGGAGACCTTGCAGTCCAGGCTGTGCCCTGGAATCCTGTGCATTCCAAGGTACAGGATCCAGGGAGTTTCCCTCCTGTAACAGCAGGAACCCCAAGAGGCAAGGACTGAAGTTAATGTCCACTCAGCCTGTAAACTACTTCTGCCAGCAGCTGAAATCCTTTGGAAGGTTCTGCACTGACAGAAATGATGCTTAATGATTAACCCTAAGAGAAATGACGTGGTAATGTTTATTTTGACATAAACCCACAGCTGTGTCTAAACCCCAGCAGCAGCAGGAAGGCTCTTAACTGGGAGAGGTTAACACTGCCTGTTATCAAGGAAGCAAACATAAACACCAAGTAGGATTTTGTTTAGTAAACAGCAAAATGTCCTTTATCCCTGGTCAGTATCAGGTTAATCAGAGTGGTTTGGGTTGGAAGGGACCTTAAAGCTCATCGTGTTCCAACCCCCCCTTCCCAGAGCAGGGGCCCTTCAATTGGTTCAGAGCTGCATCCTTCAATTATTCTGATCATATTTCAATAGGAAAGTAAATCTCCCAATGAATATTGAAATACTGATAATCATTACTGCTCTTGGAGAGCAGACAGGATTACAGAGCTCCCCGTTTTTAGCTGTTTGCCTGGATTCCTTGTGAAGAGCACACTGAGCTGGGACAGCTCAGTCCTTCAGTGGCACCAATCCTTCAGGTGCAAATCAAAGTTGCCTGTAATTTAAAAATGAAGTCACTGATCACCTGCAGAACAGCTGATCCCCAAGAGATGCCTTCCCTTTTGTGTGTTATGTCAAAGGGTATGGAAACAGAAGATCCAACTGTCCAGAGAAAATAATTGAGGGTTTGCTGCTGATGGCACAGTGTGACATGAATAAAAAACTGCATTGCAGTTTATCCATCTTAAATATCAAAACCAGCCTATGTGAAGCTGCCTTAACTTAATCTTTGCAGAAAGGAAGTGGAGGAACCTGCAGTTACAGAATGTGCCCCTGTGGCAGTGCATCCCTGGGGGAAGGAGGTGCTCACAAAAGCCCTGCACAGCTGTTAGAGCCAGACAGGGATGATGCAAAGAAGATGGAATGACCTTCTCCCTGTGCTGGGAAAGGCTGCCTGACCCTGAAGCAGTGAAAACATGGATCAGTTAGCAGCTGAAAGAACCCTCGTGCATCTGTCAGCTGTTCAGCACAAAACACAGATCTGTTGCTGTTCAGATGCACTTCTGTATTTCTCCTTTCACTCAGCTGTCAGCACCATCCTGCTTCATGCTGCAGGGCTGCATTTGCTTCCTGAGCAGGAACTGAGTGCTGGGGAGTCACAGATTGCAGAGATCTGATGGGAGCACCTCGAGGCTGAGGTGATTAGCAAAGATGGGATGTGGTGCTCCTCAGAGGCTGCTGTCCTGCACCACTTCAGCACAGCTAAATGGCAGTGAAACAGCCACTCAGTCACAGCTGCTTTGGGCATGCAGCTGGAGAAGGGACACACCAGGTACTACAGCTACTCTTTCCTCTTACATCAATAATTAGTTACTATGCTTTGTGGAACAACAAAAAAAATACAGCAAGTAACTTAAAAACAATAATTTAATGGGTTTTAAGAACCTAATGCCTTTCTTGCAAGAGTCATGGTTCATGGTGTTATTTTCTTGTGCCACTGTCAGTGACTTTGCTTGCTGTTATCACGTCCTGTCCGTGTACAAGTGCCAGAGGTACAAATTCTTTCTGAAAGGTACAAACTGAGAGAGCTGCTTTAACATACAGCAAGCTGTCAGAGGAAAACCAGGCAAAAACACCAGGCCTGGCTTAGTCACTGATTTTGGAACATCTTGAAGCTCCAGTAATCCCTTGTACTATCCACCTTGAAAAGGTTTTTCCATAAAATTAGTTCTTGACACCATGTCTCTTTGCTGCTCCTCAAACCCCATGTGCTTCCTTGTTGGAGCAGAATGAGTTTGATTTAACTGCTAGAAAAAACCATATTTCTAGGTGTGTTGAAGGCTGAAAGGCTACGGAGAACTCGCTGGTGTGGAAAAGAGGGAGCTGTCCCAAGGCAAGAAGGAAGCACACGTGCGGGAACCACAGTAGCAAGGTTTCCTCAGGCTGTTCTCTTCCTCCGGAGCTTTGTGTTCTCTGCTGGCCCCTGGGAAATTCCGGAATCTTCCAGAGTAATCATATGTGAGTTCCTCCCCAGCAGCGATATCAGCGGCTGCAAAAAGCGCCAGTTTGGGCACCATGGAGTCAACTCTGACGGGCACCATGAAGAGGTTGGGCTCACAGGAGTGGTTCAGGAACCTGCCCACGTTCCCGACGCGCGTGGGATCCACGAAGGTCTCCATGACGCGCCCGTCGTGCAGGTGCTCCCTCACTGCTATGATGTAGTTTGGCTCCTGTGGGCTCTGGGCCCGGATTCTCCTCTGGGCCTCGGCAAAGCCCAGCACCTCCCCGGCGTACTCGCACACGAAGCTGCCCGCGGGGATGGGCTGCAGGGCGCGCACGCCCCAGCCCTTGCGCTGCGTGCGGAACACCTGCAGGCGCAGCCGCAGCCCCCGCTGCACCAGGCGGTTCTGGCAGCCCTCCCCGCAGCGGCACAGGCTGTTGCACTCAAACACGGGCCTGGAGAAGGGCTGCTCCTGCTGCTGCTGGGCCAGCAGGAGCCCCAGGCTGCTGTAGCTGTGCCCGCGGCTCAGGCAGGGGCACGCGGGCGCCGCGCAGGAGCGGCTGCGGCAGGAGCAGCCCGGGAACGTCACCTCGGTGGGGTCCAGCTGTCCGTCCGCTCCGGCCACGCTCTCGGGGCTGTACTGCAGAGACAGAGCAGTCAGAGCCTGGCAGCACTGCTTGAAACCACAGTGGTAAACAAGTCTGTGTCTGTAAACAGTGATCCCAGAACAAAAACCACGAACGCTTTGCTTTTCTGTAAACTGCCAACTCAAACTTGGCTGAAATGTTTAAAAGAATACAAATCACATATTCCATATAGACCAAAAACCACCTGATTGCTCCTCCCAGGGAGGTGGTAGAATCACCATCTCTGGATGTGTTTAACAAAAGACTGGACATGGCACTTGGTGCTATAGTTTAGTTGAAGTGTTAGGGCATAGGTTGGACTCGATGATCAGTGAGGTCTCTTCCAACCCCATTATTCCGTGATTCTGTGATTAGTGTCTGAATTTCTCAGAACAGCCCCTGGCCACAAAAAATGCTTAGCAGAAAAAAAAAACCAGCTCATTAGACCGTACTATGTATGGTTTTAATTTCTAGAGATACTAAAGATATTTATTTATGGATTATTTATTAGCAGAATTATCAAGGTATTTTTAAAGTAATTCTCCCCGCACTTCAGAATGCTCAGTAAGTTACTTCTGAGGTTAATCTATAGCTCTTCAAGCCACAGAATTTCAAATACACAGTTATGTTAAAAATGAAGATACTTTTAATTTATCTCTCCAACTTGTTGCATTCACACTTCCTCCTAATTCCGGTAGAAAATCAGGTTCTCAAAATTACACTGATGCCCCCAGCAGGTGAATGGCTATAGAACCACGGAGTGCTGAAAAACAAAACCCGATAGAAACTGCTACATTTGGAAAGCAAGGTATAAGGACAGCCAGAGGGTATTTCCACTCCCTCCTCAGCATTCCGCTTTATTTAGAAGCCTGGAGGATGTGCTATCACTAAATATTACATTTCACAGCAGCTTGTACCTGGCACTTCTGGGTGTTGTGAAAGATGACAGTGCATTTGCAAATTTCTTTTTTAAAAAAGCATCAGCTTCTCTGTCACTCGGCTTTACACAAAACCAAGTTTAATGCTCCTCAATAACCATTTCGGTAAAACACGAGCACACAACGCAATTCAGGGAGATTTGGCTCTACAGGGATCACAGCTTAATTTTTCCTCAAGATTTATTAGAAGTTTCTCCAATCTAGTTTGTATAGACTCTCTAACAGCACTAAAGCAAATTCCTAGGCATCCTGGAGCGACAGGACAAGCAGGAACAGGTACAGACTAAAACCCAGCAGGTTTAGATGCGATATTACGAATAAATCCTTCCCTGGAGGATGGGGAGCCCCAGGCACAGGCTGCCCGGAGAAGCAGCGGCTGCCGCACCGCCGGCGGTGTCTGAAGCCCGGCCGGAGGGGCCTGCAGAGGGAGGTGTCCCTGCAGAGAAGGGTGTCCCTGCAGAGGGAGGGTGTCCCTGCAGAGGAGGGTGTCCCTGCAGAGGGAGGTGCCCCTGCCCCGCTCTCCTCCCCGGTGTCCCGCCCCGGTACCTGGAAGGCCGGCGGGGCCTCCCCGGGCGGCCAGAGCGCCACGGCCACGGCCTCGCTGCCGCCGCTCAGCTCCGCCATGCCTGCGCCCCGCCCCCGCGGCCAAAGCACTGCGCCCATTGGCTGCGCGGGGGCGATGCCGCTCGCTGATTGGGCAGAAACGGTGATTGACAGCTCCGAGAGGGGGCGGTGCCGTGTTGCACGGTCCCGTCCCCATCGGGACGGGGACTGAGGGAACCTCGGCCCGGCCCGGCCCGGCCCCTCTCCCGTTCCCGCTCCGGTTCCACACCGGCCCGGCCCCGGTCTCGGTCCCGCCCCGCATCCCCGGCCCGGGGTTGCAGCCGCCCTCGGCAGGGTACGGGGAAATGCCGTGCTACCCCCTCCGGTCCCTCCCTCCCTCCCTCCCCGAGGCTGCGCCTCCAAGTCGCGCTGCGCTTCGTGCGATCTGTGCGAAGTGCTCGCATCAATGGTCAGTGTTACTGGCAAACCACGGAGTTGTCTTAATTCCTCACGTGCCTGTCAATCTAGGCTTATTTTGAAGGTGTTCGGGTTTGCTTTTTTCCTTTTTTTCTTTTTTTTATGTGTCTGATGAGGGGATGGGGCTCCGAGCCCCCGTGCAGGGCAGGCAGTGCCCCATGCTCCCGTCCTGGGGATGGGAACAGCCAAGGTCATTGTCAAAAATGGGTCAGAAACTATTGTAAAATAGTTAATAATTGTTGAGCGTGTACTGTTAAAAAGTTTGGTTGTTATATTGTAAAAGGGGTTAAAGGGTAGTTATAAGAAATACGGTACTCACTGTACCGTATTACACCTCAATAAAGTGCACCGCCCAAGCGAAAGGAGCCAGCCTGGACAGAGCTGTAATGGCCAATCCAGCGCCTAAACCTTCATACAAATGAAGGATCCCAACAGAAACCAGGATAAAAGGGGGCATCAGACCCACTGAATCCGTGCCGCTCCACCTGGGACACCGGGGACATCGCTGCTCAGGGAAGGAAGCAGATCCAGCGCTGCAGCATCCTCGATGGATGGGAACGCTCCTGCTCTGCCAGCGGCCCCCCTAAGCTCTAGGCCTTATTATAATAAATGCTGAAATCGCTCTAGTACCAGGAGCGTGTTCCTGGTTTTTACAGCTGAGGGTTATGGCTTTTGGCAGGACGTAATCCAGCCAAATCAGTGTTCTGCATGATGGGAGACACGAATCCATGGAAACAACTTGTGGCTTGGGATCACACACTGGTTTGGGTTGGGAGGGACCCTAAATCCCACCCAGGGCCACCCCTGCCATAGCAGGGACACCTCCCACTGTCCCAGGCTGCTCCAGTCATGTCCAACCTGGCCTTGGGCACTGCCAGGGATCCAGGGGCAGCCACAGCTGCTCTGGGCACCTGTGCCAAGGCCTCCTTTCCTCGCAACCAAGAATTTATTCCCAATCTCTCATCTAAACCTGGCTCAGGGAAGTCCTGCCTGTGCAATGTATGACATTCTTCTAAAGCATCTCACACGATCTCTTTCAGAGCTCCATGTATTGGGGAAACAAAGCCAGGTGTGCTCCCCTGCTAGGGGTTCCATTAGCTTTTGTACTGAACTCAGGTGTTTTGGGTTTGAGGTTGATTGGGAAAGCAAAGCCAGGTGTGCTCCCCTGCTGGTGGGAGGTCCAATAGCTTTAGTATTTAGCTCAGGTGTTTTGCATTTGAGGTTGATGAAGCTGAGACTGTTAAATCATTTCACCTGAAGCTGAAGCTGTTAAATCATTTCCCCTGCATGAGCCAGGTGTTTCCATTTGGAATTTAATTAACACACCTACAAATGAGCCCCTGCCTCAGAGCTGGCAGTTAGAAGTTTCTGGAGTGTGCTCTGTGCTGCTCCAGGAGGATGGTACTTGTGGCTGCTTTCCCCTGGGGTGGTTACTGCCCTGGCTTTTCTGGTCCCTCTTTCTGCAATATTTAAGAAGTGGAATGTTGTTGCCTTTTTTGTTTCCTTTGTCCTGTCTGGAGAAAGGAGCTGAGCAACAGCAGCAGGAGAGTTGCTGGTGAGTTTGGACAATCAAATCTGTATTTATGGGGGATAATGGGGGTAGAGAGTTGATGTGAAGGTAATGAAATTGTTGTTTGTTGAATAATTGAAATTGTTGTTTTTGCACTGGGGCTGTAGGAGGAGGGGAGGTGCAAAAGAGGCACTTCTGGAGGTCTGTGCTTCTCAATGTCTGGCCTAATTTTGGGGAAGACTTTAATCAGTTTAAAGTTGTGCTGTTAGTGCTTTATTATTGAATGTACATGGTGGAAGGGTTAAACACAGCCTGTGGTCCTGGGTTTGTCCAGCACAGCTGCTCAGGGTGGCTGCTCTCACCCTGGGAGTGTGGGGAAGGCAGATCAGCTTTGGGAGAGCTGCTGAAATGCTGAGTGATTGGTGATGCCAAAATGTGCTCCAGTTCAGGCTTACTGTTATTAACAAGCTGACCTTTAGATCAAGACACTGATTTGGCTGCTGGTCCCTAGTGCCAGATGGAATTCCCTACCATTTTGAAGTGATTGCAGTAACAAGTCATTACTGCGTTGTAGAAGAAATAGGTTGCTTGTATGTGCAGGGGAGGGATTTGGGAATCTGTAAAAGGTCAAGGAAAATCCAGTGTTTTCTTCCTCCTTATCTCTCTGTTGTGTTGAACTGTGACTGGGTTAAAGTGTTGGGAGGTCCAGGGTGGGTGAAAAATGGGTGGAAGCTCATTTTTATTTGTTATGTAGAATTGTTATGGAAGGACAGCTTAAAATGGAGCTGGAAGAGTGAATTGGAGGCAAATTTTGTGATGCTGATCTGAGGCACCTGGGAATTTCTTTGCAGTCTCTGGGATGAGACTGCAAATCCTTTTTATTATGCTATGTGTATTAAGCTGTTGGGTTTCTCCTCTATATAAATAATATTTTCTTCTTATAAGTAACTTTTGTGATCCCTGTCTACACTCTTTTGGATTTCTTAATATTCTTCTGAACATTGGAGTCTGGGAGGTTTCCCCTGCCTGAACTGGGAGTTTGTATCTTTATCTCACTCAGGATTTTGGTGGCTGAGGCTGTGTGCTGTGCCAAGCTCAGGGGTGAGAACCTGTGGCTCATCAGCTGCACTTCAGGGAGGTGTGCTCAGAAATCTTGGTACAATCCTAGCCTAGAGGAACCTGGATGTAAAACTTTCCTGTCTTTCTGGTAGGCAAAAGGCTCAGCAATCAAAGATTCCAAACTGGTGTGGTGGAAGCTAAACCCTCCCAAGTGATAAACACAGAATTCCACGTGTTTCTGGTGTCCCCATCAGTGCTCCAGGGGATCTGGTGCAGCCCTTTCTCCAGCTGGGAGCATTTCCAGCTCTCCATCAGCTCAGATGTGTCTTCCTTGTGCTGATTTTGGCCCCAAATCCTGGTTTCAGGGCCCTCCCAGGGAGGGTGACCAGGAGCCTTTTGCTAAAGGCTGTTCGGAGGCTCCCTCCTTTCCTGTGGGACCGATCTCTGAAAGAACAAGGTAAAGCAAAAGAATCCTGTTCAGGGAATGTGAATGCCACAGGGGAACTCGTTCTTCAGCCCTGCTGGGGAGGGGGCTGGTTCCCCAGCCCGGGCTCCTGCTGTGTGCTAGTGAGCTGCTGGAGCCCTCCCCAGGAAATGCAGGCTGCACTGAGAGCTCTGGCCGTGGTGTGTGCAAATCCTGGCAGGAGAAGTTGAAGGTCGGTTTATTTAAGCGTGCCTTCTCTGCTCAGAGAGGGCTGACCTTGGAAAATGCTGTGTTTGAATAATGCAGTTTATCAAAATATCTCCAAGTGCTTCTGCAGAGAGAGCTGAACTTTGTTTCCTTTCTTGTTCAGATAAGAAAACTGGCGCAGGGCAGTGGAAGAAATTCAGCAGTGGTTGAGCTTTTGGTTATCACAGGGCTCTGCATTTCATCCCTTCCATGGGCTGCTCGTGCAGCACTGATTGGGTAACAGGCACAATAAATCTCTTTGCCAATACACTCAGAAAGTCTTGACTTTGAGATGAGTAACCAAGTTTTATCACTGAACACTTTGTCACATCCTTGGATGTAAGCAGAACAAGTTAGAGCAAGGAGAACAATTCAGCTCTCACCATGCAAATGGATTGCTCATTACTAGTAACATATTTTTGTGAAAATTAGTCTTGATGTATTTCAGGTGATTAAACTCACCCCTGTTTTGGCCTGGCAGCAGCCTGTGAGCCACGTACAAAGACTGGATGGATCCCTCATCTGCTGGCTAAAACTGTGCTGGTGTTTGGCAGGGAATGTTTCCTGATATTTTCGTTAATAGAGAAAGTCACAGAACAGCCTTTCAGTTAAACAGGCCCCTGTGTAACGGTATTTCTTCAAAAGAAGCTCATTACCAAGTGAGACACAGAACTGCCTGCCAGACTGGACAAATTGCTCCCTTTGAAGTGCACATCAAATTCCTTCCGTGCTCCCCATCTGCCTTGTACGAACAAACCTCACCTGACACCGCTGACCTCTGGCGTTTCCCTCTGCCTCGGGAGGTGGGTTTGCACAGCACTCACCCCTTGTATGGGCTACACTACAAGGTGTAATGGGCAGCTCAGGGGCTGCAGGCAGTGTGTGAGTGGATGTCTCAGGGATGCAGCAGGCTCAGCAAACTCTGCTGCCAGCCCTGCCTGGTGCTATCCCTAATGTGCTGCTGTTTGCCAGAGGGAGAAATGTTCCTTCTGCTCGAGGAAATGGGGCTGAGAGAGGATCCCTGCAGTGTTTGTGGGGTGCCCAGATGAAGGGAGGGATGATGAATCTGACTCCATGTTCTTGAAGGCTAATTTATTATTTTATGATGCTATATTATATTAAGGAATACTATACTAAACTATACTAAAGAATACACAAAGGATACAGACAGAATGCTAAAAAGATAATAATGAAAACTTGTGACTCCTTCCAGAGTCCTGACACAGCTTGGCACTAATTTGATTGGTCATTAAGTCAAAAACAATTCACATGAAACAATCACCTGTTGGATAAACAATGTCCAAACACATTCCAAAGCAGCAAAACACAGGAGAAGCAAATGAGATATAATTATTGTTTTCATTTTTCTCTGAGGCCTCTCAGCTTCTCAGGAGAAAAATCCTGGTGAAGGTTTTTTCTGAGAATGTGAATGCCACACTCTCTTAAAGTTTTAAACCTACTTTACCTTTCTCCTAATCCTATCTCACACCAAAAAGTGAGGGTATTAATGATTGGCAAACACCAAACCCACCACATTCTTTAGTACATTAACAAAAAAAATCTCAAAATTAAAAAAAAATCTTAAATTAGCAAGCCAAAACCACTACATTGTTTTCTTCTCAATTGGCCCCAAAGGACTGTATTGATTCAAGTTCTTTTCTCAGAGAATCCAGATGTTTCCTTTTCTCAAGTCTCATCTCCATACCTCATAAAACAGGGTGTAATGAAAATTTCTTATGATTTTTTTTAGCTTCCTTTTTAAAGTAAATAATTTAGTTTCCTGCTCTCGATTTCTCATCACTGGTGTGGCCTGTTGCCTGGAAATACTCTGGTTGGAGGGGTTCTTTTTGGGGTTTGCTGTCAGTCGTGAGTGTTTCATCTTGCTGCTTAAAGTCTCTCAAGAACTGCTGGGATGCAACTCCTGCAAATGCACAGGAGCCAAGGCTGAGGGAAAATTGTAATGCTTTGTGGATAAACGGAAGGTTGGGTGAGGAGTAATCACATTTATCTCGAGTGAATGTTGGGTCAGGCTGGAAAAAGTCCTTCTAGTTCTCATCACAGGTAGCATCTTGGTCTGAGCCTTTCCTTTATTAAATGATTTAACAGTAATGAAAATGGGTTTGGGTTTGGATTTTTCCCCACAAGCAACATTTGCTCAGTATATTACAAATTTTTCACTGTGATGGTTCTGTGCTGTTTATGCTTTTAAAAAGATTTCACATTGCATTTTTTCCCATTTGCATTGTTGAAAAAGATAAGTTTTGAGAATAAAAATGTTGCTGATCTTGTCTTGCTGCTCCATAACTGTACTCTGACTTATATGAAATCCATAATTTTTCCTTGTTGGTAGGACAGCAGAAAACATAAAGGTGAAACTAGAATAGGAATATAGATGAGTGTTAACTGTGTGTGCTGTGGGTAAACAAATCACTTAATGATTACAGAATAATAATTCAGTGTGGCCTGCAGTCAGACAGGATGCTTTCAAGGGCAGAGGAGCTGTATGAAGAATGAATTATGTGTGTTTAATGTAGTATTTCACTGTGATAGTAAATCAATTCCTCTCATCGAATTACCCAAACAAATTTATGAGTGTGTATCCAGGGCAATTAATAAACCATCTTGCATAGGGCTGCGAGATGTAGTTTTGTGCTGTAACCTTTAAATACAATTTATCTCAGAGGCATAATGCTTAAATGCTAAATGTTCCTTCTCAAAGAAAATTTAGGAAGGGGAGGAAAAAAAAAGAAATAAAGTTAGCTTATGTAGGATTTCAGTTTTTTCAAAATTAATAGCTCTGATAGGTAATTAATTTTGATGTAATCCCTCAATTTTTATTATAATGCTTTATACAACACTGGTTTTGGGTGGCTTTAAACTGACAGAGGGTAGGTTTAGATTAGATCTTAGGTAGGAATTTGTGCTGGTGAGGGCCTGGAAGGGATTTCCCAGAGCAGCTGGGGCTGTCCCTGCATCCCTGGCAGTGCCCAAGGCCAGGCTGGAGCACCTGGGACAGTGGGAGGGGTCCCTGCCATGGCAGGGGTGGGATGGGATG
>JAWWMS010000031.1:1483043-1495620 GCA_035048045.1 Chlorospingus semifuscus
CTGGAGGGGATCAATCATTCCCAGTGATTCCTGGAGGGGATCAATCATTCCCAGTGATTCCTGGAGGGGATCAATCACTCCCAGTGATTCCTGGAGGGGATCAATCTTTCCCAGTGATTCCTGGAGGGGATCAATCACTCCCAGTGATTCCTGGAGGGGATCAATCATTCCCAGTGTCCTGGAGGGGATCAATCATTCCCAGTGATTCCTGGAGGGGATCAATCATTCCCAGTGATTCCTGGAGGGGATCAATCATTCCCAGTGTTCCTGGAGGGGATCAATCATTCCCAGTGTCCTGGAGGGGATCAATCATTCCCAGTGTCCTGGAGGGGATCAGTCATTCCCAGTGACCTGGAGGGGATCAATCATTCCCTGTGTTTGTGGGAGGTGACACAGACACTGCAGTGGGGTCTGCAGGTGGCTGCATCATCTTTTATTCCCCTTTTCCTCTTGGAAGGGAGGTGACTTCGAGCTTGGCTGTTCCTCCAGTCCAGGTGTAATATTGCTTTGTAGTGTTGCTTCCAAGCCCTCCTTTGATATTTTGCTCCCTTGTGCCTTTAAGAAGTGAGGGAAAAGCTGAAAAGCTGCTGAGCAGAACATTCCCTAAATTGCTGTTCCCGAGGCTATAAAGGAAAAAATACCCTGCGGTGACCTACCTGTGTTTGGCTCCTGCTTGTACAACTTACTGTGTGTTGTGTTGTGTGGTGTAGCAGGAACAGCAGCATCCTGTGCTTTTCCTGGAAAAGCAGAGTAAGAACGAGAGAGTATATACAGCAAACTCAAAACATGGCCTGGGCTGCTTGTGGAAAAATTCCAATGGACTTCAAATCTGGAGGTGTTTTCTGACAAATTGTACTGGTGTGTTCTAGGGTAGGAGTGTTTTAATAAATGTGAGTTACTAAAATGTCTGGAATCTCTGAAAAGCCAACTTGAAAGTTTGAGGGATATGTTTAAAAGAAACCTAGACCTGAAGGGAAAAAAATATAACCATGGCATTGTCTGTCTGTGATAAGGTCTCTGAGATTTTTCTCAAATAATTAGCAGGATATAAATATATCAGTTCAAAGAAATGTGCAAATCTCTTCTGACAAACATTATTATCTAGAGGCTTTCTTTTTATCTGCAGGCATTGTTTCTTGTGCATCCATGGTTACTTACACTCCCAGAAGGGGAAAAAAAAGAGATTTATCTGTTCCTAGGTATCGTGTTTTACCTCTGGCTAGAGCTGTGCTATGGGTGAAAGAGTTTTTCTGCATAATCTATCCTGGGAAACGGTCAATAACTAAACCAGAGTAAAAGTTAATTACCAGCTACTTGGTAAGGCCATTAAAAGCATGCCCGGGGGAAGAAGAGGCTCTGGAGATAAAAAGGAGGTAAGGAAGTGAACACTTGTCAGTGCGTGAAAGGGAAGAGAGGAGTTCATGTACATGAAATAAAAGAAGGCAGAAGTTTGTGACTCAGTGGTTAAATGTTATCTGCTAGAGACCTTTTAGTTGAAAAAAAAAAAAAGAAGCCAAGGTTTTATTTCAGATAATCATAATGTGGTTTGGGTTGGAAGGTGTTGTGTTTGCAGGGAGCCCTGAGGAAGGCAGGAGTGATGAATCTGACTCCATGTTCTTAGAAGGCTAACTTATTACTTTATTATACTATTTTATATTAAAGAATGTTACACTATACTACACTAAAGAATACAGAAAGGGTACAGACAGAATGCTGAAAAGATAATAATGAAAACTCGTGACTCTGGAAAGAGTCCCAGCACAGCTTGGCCCTGATTAGCCAGAGAGTGAAAACAACTCACACCAGAATCCAATGAAACAATCACCTGTGGGTAAACAATCTCCAAACACATTCCACATGAGCACAACACAAGAGAAACAAATGAGATAATTATTGTTTTCATTTTTCTCTGAGGCCTCCCGGCTTCCCAGGAGAAAAACCCTGGGCAAAGGGATTTTTCAGAGAATTTGGATGCCACAGGAAGGGACCCAAAAGGTCACCTGGTTCCACAGCCCTGCCATGGCAGGGACACCTCCCACAGCCCAGGGAGCTCCCAGCCCTGTCCACGCTACCCTTGGTGCCACAGAAGGAGCACCCTTGGTATTTTTTGCTGAGCAGCTGCTGAAAAAATCCCAATTCCAGCTTTTCCCAGTGTCTGTCAGGAATCCCTGCAGCACACAAAGCAGCAAACTTTGCTTTTCTCTTGGAGGGCTCCTGTGTCCCCTTGGTTTGGTCACAGTGGGGATGTCCCTGGGCTGGCAATGGCCAGGGTGGCCCTGGGGACAGGGGAAGCCTGGGCAGGGGGATAGGGGCTGGGGACACTGGGCTGCAGCTGGGAGCCCATGCACATTGGGATTTTTGCTGTGTTTAGCTCCAAAAACAGCAAAAAAAGGATGATGGGGCAAAACCTAGCATCTGAGATGCTTTGCTTAATTTTAGTGTTTTGTTAATGTGCTTTTTAGTATGAGTTGAAGTGCTTGAGCAGGATGCCTGGATCTTGCTCAGCCTAGGTAAGAACCAACCCCATTCTGTCACACAGTCTGTGTTTTAATAAGCCTGGTGCAACGAGCCTGTGTGCTCCACAGCAGAGCAGGGCTGACCTAAGAGACTTGTGGGTAATAATTCATATTCTGTAATAATGAGTTTTCTCTAACTCTCCTTCCTGCTCCCCATCTGCCTTAGATTTTTCACTGAGTAGAAATTAAAGATTTTATAGATCAGAATTCACATTCTGCTTGGTGTCACAAAGGACAAACATTTACTGTGGGATGGGACACTTGACCTGCTGTTACACTGAAGGTGTGCAGGGACCTCCAGGGAGCTGAGACCTTCCTGAACAGGAACAAAAATGCTGAATTTAATCCTGAATGTTTAGGTAGGTCCTCATCAGTCCACAGGCTGATTGCAATCTCAGCCTGGGGTATGTGGGCAGCCTTTTCCTGCAAATTAACATGTCTCATCCTGCAGCTCCAGTGGGGTGAGACAGATGGAAATAACAACCACAGTGAACTCTGGCTGCTGATGGTGCTGCTGGGGTTGTACAGGGGGAACACAAAGGGGCTTGGAATGGCTTGTGGGCAGCTTTTCCAGAGCCTTCCTGCAAAGGCTGAGTGCTACCAGATCCTGGAGGGTGAGGAGGAGACAGAACCCTGGGAAAACTGTGATTTCCTCAGGCAGGAGTCTGTAGGAGCCTGGAAAGCAAATTCTGGGAAAGGCTGCAGAGCCAGAGCTGGGCTACTGGGGGACCTCAGGGGACAAAGGGCAGAAGTCACTCCAATATCTGCATGAGAAATGCTCTGGGGGTTATTTCACTAATGCTTTATTCCAAACCAAGTTAAATGTGGCACTCTGTGATGTGGTTTGGTGTGCCTGGTGGAATTCACCCAAACATTGGCCTTAAGTTTGGTGTGCCTGGTGGGATTCACCCAAACATTGGCCTTAAGTTTGGTGTGCCTGGTGGGATTCAGTCAAACATTGCACTTGATCTCAGGGGCTTTTCCCAACATCTACAACTCTGTGATTTAAGTTATTTGGAAAGAATCTATCAGCTGGTTGATGATTTGGACCTGAGCTTTCTGGCTGTGACAAAAAAGAGATCTGGAGCCTGAAAGGCAGCAAGGGTTTTGCAATGAAGGAGATTTCCCTAAACCAGCCGATACGAAGCAAGGGACAAGTGTAGCGGAGACATGCCATCAGGGAACAAACATAACTTTTTTGAAAGCATTCTCTAACACAAATGAGTGCAAAGAAGTAATTTTAGTTGCAAGAGCCTAATTAAGCCCTGTGATGTGAACAGAAATAGCCAGCACAGAGCAGTAAATGAGGCCATTCTGGTCCTGAGAAGTGCATTTGGCAGAGAGAGCTGACTGCAGAGAGCAGAGCCCTGGCACAGGGGCTCTCAGCCTGGATGTGCCACTGCCCTGGGCTGCAGCAGGGCCTCCAGTCCTGCCCATGAGCTGAGCAAAAGGCACGGTTTGAGCTGGTGAGGACTGTGCTGTAACCACTTTTAAGTGATGCTGCCAGCAAGGATGAGAGTCACCAAGCAGCTTTTGGGTGTACAGGTACAGCAATGGGTGTTTCTTCAGGGTTTAGACACTTCCAAGTTTATTATTTCTACCCCATCACAGTTTCATTATTTGATTTTATTAAAAGATAGTTCAGGGACCATAACAGAAGTGAGATTTGTGGGCAAAGGTTATCACCTTAGCACTACAGAATGTGGAATTTTTTATAACTCTTCCTCTGCTTGCCCTTGATGCACTGTGGGATTGGAGCTGGGTGAGTTTCACCCAGAATTTGGGATTGCAGCTTTGTTTGCCTGTGTGATCCACTGCTGTTATGGCAGTGTTTGGGTTGAAAGGTCTCCTATGAGGAAATGAACCTGGTGGTTGGAGGTGGCAGCAGTTTGGGGCTAAGGGAGCTCTGGGAGCTGCTCAAGGGCTGTGCAGGAGGGGGACCTGAGCTGGCAGCTCCTGTGGCCCAGGAGCTCTGATCTGATTTTAGCTGCCTCTTCACTTCCATGTGTTTATGGCAAACACAGAAGCAGGTGTTGTAAACATTTCAAACAACAGCTCTTTGTGGGTATCAGTGTCTGCTGGAGTGGGAGTCAGCAAATTCTTTATTGACAGAATAATTTATGCTGTGACGGTGAGCAGGTTCTGTTGTTATGCTTCAGAAGCAAAAACCACAATCTATGAGTCCTTTTCATGTCCTTTTTGGGGTCCCTTTCTGTGCTGAATTATTTGAGTAAGGCTGGTGCCCAGCTAAGCCTCCCTGTGAGCTCTGGCCCATGTTTAGTGCTGTTTTTGAGGAAGCAAAGCACAGAGCAGGATGTTCCCAGCTTTTGTCTCCTTGTCTTTAGCTTTTCTGTCTTACATGGAAGCTCCCATTCTGGAACATACAACAAAAATGGATTTCATTTATGATAATGCATGCCCAGCACTCTAAACCCCAAGGGAGGGATTATTAAGCTTGCATTTCTTCCTTGTTAATGATTCTCCAAAGGTGATGAGATTAGTTGTCCTAGGAGCATGAGGTAACTGTTGTTTTTATTAGTTCCTGGCAGATGGCAGCTGGGTAATGAATGTGGAGGGAGTGACAATTCACAATCCCAGGAGTTCAAAAGAGAATTTTTGGTCTCCAGAGAGTGGAAATGGGCCTGTTCAGCATCTGTGAGATAAGTTTCTGCTATCCATTGGAAATTCTTTTAGCCAGGAAACCACTGAGTGATGAAAATTCCTACTTTATTCTGTATTTCTCCAACTGCTCTGGGCTTCACAGAAAATCTTTCTTAAAAAGGGAAAATTATATTTATCAACTGGAAAGTTCAGTGTGAGTTTCTTTTAGCTTTATACCAGTGGAGCTTCTCTGGACAACGTCTGGAGTGATCAGCAATAGTGGAATTTTTCCCAGTCAAGTACTGAAATGGAGAAACTTCCACTTATGGGAGGAAAATATCTGTACTCGTTCTATATAAATAGGAAAAAATAATTTTACCTTTTCCCTTCCTCAGCCTGTGTTATTAATTTAATATTAATTTCATTAATGGGTTTTCTACATGGAGGCACAAACAAGGGAGCCACACAAAACCTCTCCATGGTTTTCAGTGTGTTCCATGCTTCACAGGAATTCCAGACACAGCTTTTTTCCAAACCACTTGCTGTAATTAAGGTGGAACACTCTGTTTTCTTGGTGAATGGGAAGATCAGATCCATTTTAAAAAGATATTTCTGTGTCTCTCAGCATTGTTTTTGGGGCAGCATTATGGTTTGGGGGAGTTTATGGTCACTGAATGCCAGTTCCACTTCTTCCAGGGATTTTCTGTGTTATAGTCTGAAGATAGTCTGAATCTGTAAAAAGATGCTGCAGATTTGCATTTATAAAGTGCAATAAGGCCCTTTTAGAAGAGCAACGTGTGTTGCAAAGCAGCATTATGATGATTAAAAAAGAAAGATGATAATCTTGAAAATGCCCATCTAGAAAAAAAATTGAAAATAAACCCTTTGTGTGTGGGTTTAGAGAGGAGGATTTTTTGCTTAGTCTGGTGACTCCATTAGTTTAAAGACCACTTCCATGTAGCCAGCAAAGATTATGCCCCCAGAGCAGATGTAGAGTTTGGAGTCCTGCTGAGGTGAATCATCTCTTCAGAGCTTGGGTTTGCTGGCAACAAAGAGAAGGAAACAGCTGGAGAAAGCTGTGAGGGGCTTTTGGGGGTAGGCTTCCTATAGATTATTCTCTTAATTGCTCTAGTTGAGCACACAAGAAGAAAGGCAGAGCCAGGGGAGGGGTCTTTATGAAAAGCAGGTCCTTTCTGGTGGCTGATTATTGCCCTCCTGACTGGTGTGCTGTTAAGGGTGAACTTGGCTTCTGCATTGCATCATTTAACAAATAAAAAATCACAGCAATGTCCCCTTGCCACCTTTCACTGTCTCGAGGTATATGGTGCTCTAATTGCTGCTGGGTAGGGAAAATATTCATCCAAACTCTGGGTGTAAGGGACTCATTACAGATTTAGCTTTTCCCTCTCTTTCAGTGGGACTGGGTGGCAGTTTTTTGTCAGGCCAGAGAGCCTGAACCTGGCCTGGTTTGTGCTTGGTGTCCATAACCCCCAAAGGCAGGAGGATTAATCAGATGTGGCTCGTTATCACTGAGCCCTTGGGAGATAATGAAGGGCAGGGACTCTCTGGCTGCAGTTGTTGAGGGTGCTTGTTGCAAATAACAGAACACAACAACAATTCTCTGGGATGAAACCCCTGTGATTTATTAGTTACATTTCTGCCTGATACAAAGCTCTCTCCTCCAGGCTCAGCTCCATTTTGTGCTTGCTGCTTCCTGGGATTTAAAGCCCTCTAGATAATTAACTAATAAACTAATTGCATTCCAGCCAGGGTTCCTAGGGGAAATATACTCCTGTTAGACACAGGCAAATAGGTGCCAATGGAGTCATGAGATGTGGGCACCTGACTTGTGCCAGAGTTTCTCAGACTGTCATGGCATGGTTTGGGTAGAAACTGTGGAACAGGCCCTTTCCTGGCCTGCTGAGCCTTTCCAGCCCTTTCCTGGTCTGCTGAGCCTTTCCAGCTTTCCAGCCCTTTCCTGGCCTGCTGAGCCTTTCCAGCTTTCTAGCCCTTCCTGATCTGCTGGGCATTTCCAGCTTTTCAGCCCTTTCCTGGCCTGCTGAGCCCATTCCAGCCCTTTCCTGGCCTGCTGAGCCTTTCCAGCTTTCCAGCCCTTCCTGATCTGCTGGGCATTTCCAGCTTTTCAGCCCTTTCCTGGCCTGCTGGGCCCATTCCAACCCTTTCCTGACCTGCTGAGCATTTCCAGCCCTTTCCTGACCTGCTGAGCCTTTCCAGTTTTCCAGCCCTTTCCTGGCCTGCTGAGCCCTTTCCAGCCCTTTCCTGACCTGCTGAGCATTTCCAGTTTTCCAGCCCTTTCCCTGACCCTGCTGGGCCTTTCCAGCCCTTTCCCTGACCCTGCTGGGCCTTTCCAGCCCTTTCCCTGACCCTGCTGGGCCTTTTCAGCCCTTTCCCTGACCCTGCTGGGCCTTTCCAGCCCTTTCCCTGACCCTGCTGGGCCTTTTCAGCTTTCCTCCTGGCTGCTGCCCTCTCTCCTGGGTGCTGTGTGTCCCTGGCAGCCCTGCCATCAGGTGCTGCCAGCTGGAAATCAGGAAAGAGACACCAAACAAAGCACTTGCACAGAATCACTGTTTTCATGGTCTCTGCACTTTGCTGTAGGAAAGATGTCCAATTTGGAATAAGCAGCAGTGGCTGTTGGTTCTGTGACACAGCTGAACCGAGCCCATGTGTTCTCAGCACTGGTTCAGGCTGTTGTCACTAAAATCCAGCCCCTCAAGAGGCACTTCAGTGCAAACCCAATAGAGAGCTCTGGAAACTGGTACTGCCCTCAGACACAGGGAAGTTTAGGGCAATTCCAAGAGCAGCAGTTATAAATCTGAGCACATCTGGGGTTTTTTCCTTTCTCTCTGCTTTTTAACTCACGAAATCATCTAAATGGCTTTATGCTTTTTCAGCATAAGAGGCTGTTGCAGAAAATGAGTGGTGTTTTGGGAACTGCTGAGTATTTGCTGCTTCTCTTTTTGCCACTTACTGAAGTTACAGTGCCAGAAAGGACAGACTAAAGATGGCCTTTGCCAGGTGAGAAGCACAATACCCCAAGGAAGACTTGGCAGTGTTTTAGCTGGATTGAAAGAGGAGGTCCAAGATGGCTGGGCTCCATCTCTCAGCAGTGCCTCCCTGCCTGGATTTGCTAATTTGGAATGGGGTTCAGCCTCCTGTGCTGCTCTGTCTCATGGGAATGGTCAGAAATCTGTTTCTGGGAGCAGGACATCAGTGATAGGTTTCTGTATGCGAAAATCCCTCTTCTCCTCCGCTCTGCATGGTGCCTGTGCTGTGGATCTGTGGGACTGCTTTGTTCAAATAATTTACTCAGTGCTAAAGTCCTGTACACACATCATTAATTTCTTCTAGTATGGGATTTGTGCTCGATTCTTTATTTTCCTATAATAGCCAATAAATATTCTAAGCACCATGCTAAGGAGTACTCTACCCAGTGAATTCTCAACCTTTCCTCCTGAAGTTGTTCTACTTATTAGGGAAAACTCAGCCTTTGAGAGAGAAGTGATGGAAAAGAGTGATTATAGCCAGTGGGGTAGAGGACTCCTGGGATGGACAAAGTGAGATGGAGAGAGCATTCTAATTGTGTGTCTCCTGAATATTTATTTATGCAAAAAAGAGCAGGTTCAGTAGGAGAAACAGAGCAAGGTCTTCCTCTCAGGTATTCTAGAGATCATCTCCATGCTTCCCTGTACAGCCAGGTTTTCTGGGTTTTGTAGGAGTGTGGTCAAAAGGTGCTTCTGGACAAAAGGGTTTTTTGACATAAGAGTTCTGGTTTCATCCAAACAAGAATTCCAGTGGAACATGAATTGTGATTTTTAACCTGCAGTCGTTCAATTTAGGTTTCAAAACATTTGGCAAACCAAAAAAACCTTGTTCTCCACCTGACCTGAGCTCAGAGGTTGTGTCCTGCAAGGATCAAGGTGTCCCTGGGTGTTTCTCTGGGTGTTTTGTCCCTTGGGGAGCTGTGTGTGTGTGGGAAGGCCAGCAGGAGCTGTAAATACTGGAGCTGCCTGTGCAGGTGTGAGGGGTGCTTGCAGGAGCACAGAGCAGGGCTGAGTATTTCTGTGCTGAGACAGAAATATGGCAGCCTGAGGGAAAGCAACAACAGTTTTTTTAAATCCCAGGCTTTATTTAGAAGAGCCTGTAAGTATTCTCAGTTTGTCTGAAACCCTAAATCTGTGCCTCACTTAGCCCCAGCCCCCAGTGGGGGAATGGAGATCAGTTTACATAAGCTTTTGTCACTGAAACCTTAGATTTATGCACTGTAGTTAAATCAGATTTACGGGACACCATTAACTCTGAGAGAATGACCCAGAGGATATAAAGAAACTTCAGCTGAGGAAATATTTTATTTTAGTGTCTGGAGGAGTTTTACACCTGACAGACACTTGCACCCTTGTGCTGCTGAGAGTTACAGCAGTGTATTTCTGGCTGTGGAGTTAATGAGGTTGCTGGAGTGCATTTGAAATTGTGTGGCTGGAATTTGGCTTCAGGCTGCCCCGCAGCTGGGGCTCCAGAGCTGGCAGGACTTGTGTGCCTGCTGTCCTGCTCCTGGGGCAGGTGGCACCTTCACAGCCTGAATTTCAGAACAGCAGCTTGGTTTGAACAGCAGTTTTTATCACCAGCAGATACCAAATAGTCTCCAAGTGTCCCTGCTCCTTGTATTGATGTGTGCAATCAGGGGAACCTGGTGTGATTTAACAATGGAATACTTGTAAGCTGCAAGGGAGGAAAAGATCTGGATGTGGCCCTGTAAACCAGGAGCCTGATAGGTCCCATCATCTTTCCTTCTCCTGACATCTCAAGCTGTGGGGGTTGATGAAAGCTGTGATTATTTAAAAATAAGTCAGGAAAGGGCCTTTCTTCTTTCTCTCTTCTTGCACTCCAGGGAGCTGTGGGTAATTCCTCTGTGCCAGCCAGGTCTGGAGGCTGTGCCCAGGGCTGTGCAAGGGGAATTCCCTGATCCCTGTGGGTTTGCAGGCCTGAGCTGTTCTGTGCATGATAACTGAATTAATTATTGCATATCTTGCAATTCCCTGTTTAGGCAAATTTATTCTTGTATTTATTCTCCAAATTACATAGGAAGTTACTTAGTGGGATGTTCTTCTAGAGTAAAAATTACACAGAATTAGTAGAGCAGAACATGCTATGGAAAAACTGTGCTATATATATATATAAATTCAAGACAATTCTAATTCAAATAAGGTAAATTATTAAATTGCATCAAAAGCTGTGAAATTTTATTAATAAAAAAATCAGTGTAGAATGATTATAATCATGAGACAATGACAGAAGCTTTTGTCATGATATGCTGATACTGCCCATGAAAGGCTAAGAGACATTAGAAAAGTTGCCACAGCAGAAATTAGACTGCAATTGTGGGTATATTGTCTGGGTTTGGGGCTGAAGATAAGACTTTAAATCTGAGAAACCTCTGGTATTTGCAGCAAAATAAATAGCCTCATCTGAAAAGGCAAAGCAAATCTTGATTAATCCTGCATAGCGAACAGGACATGACTCAAGATGCTGCTATGAGGTTTGTCATCATTTTATTCAAATGTGACCTCCTGGGAGAAGCAATAAATCCAGCACAGTGGAGCATTTAACTTCAAAAAGCACCTAGGAGGCTGTTTAGACATAATTTTAAAGGAACAACTGAGAGTATAACACGTTCAAGCACAATGATTTGGAAAGGACACCAACAGCATCATTAGAAAATAAATGGGAAGAGAATAGAGGGAAAATGTAAAGAACACGCATTGTGATTAATTTCAATGTAAAACCACAAAAAAAGCTGAAAAAAGGGAGCAATTGACAATCTTAATGAGAAAAGGCAAAGAACACACTCTGAAAATGAGGCTTTGCCAGCGTGGCACTCCTGATGTGAGTGAACAGGTGATGGATGGTAAAGTACCAAACAATCATCCAAGCCACACTCAAGGGAAGGAATGTGCCAGCAGAAAAGGGAGTGCAGGATTTGCCTTGGCACACGGTGCAGGGCGGCCTGCGGAGGCTCCCTCCCAGCTCCTTTCCTGTGGGAATGGTCTCAGGAACTGTCACAAATTGATGTGTCAGGAGGAGATGGTCAAAGCAGTCAATAAAGGAACCAAATGACAGGAACAGATGGCAGCATCCTTGGTGAAAAAGGAACTTAAAAGTGGGCTATTAACTGTGGAGTAACCTGTCACTTAAATCAGCCTCCGTGTTCTGGAGACAAAAAGGACATCCTTCATGGGAGGGAGGAGAGGTGGTGTGGGAGCCACAGGTGTGGCTGAGAGAATCAAGATTATCAGACATCCATAGAAGCACAAAATAGCAGAAAAAAGAACTTTCGAAGGGATTCATGCCTGGCAAATCAGATCTGTCTGAAGGAGCTAATTCATGTGTGCATAAGAGTGCTTTAATCAATACGTGTACATTAATTTTTTCACAGCATTTTCAACAAGGTCCTTTCACTAAAAAAAGCCTTTTATTTGTAGTGTAAAATGGATTAGTAACTTGCTAGTTGATGGGGAAAGAGAAGGTAAGAATAAAAGTCTGAATTTGAATTGAGGAGGGTTTCCATGAGTCAGACAGATCGGTTTTGTTTGAACAGGTTTGTGCTGGTCACTTTATTTGTGGCTTGATCAGCTTCTTCCCTTACCTGCTGTCAGTTCCCAGGTGTTCATTTTAGGACTGGTGATGATACTTGGAAAACATCCATGGGTGAGATGATGTTAATTTTAAAGTGTATTTTTGTCACAATGAGTTGCCAACTTAAAACTATTTTTAAATCATGCTTGTGGGCAGAGGGTGAACTGCTTCCCACCATTTGAGGGGATGAGCAGCTCTGGATTTCTTGTGTGGCTGCTCTTGTCCTGCACTTGTCAAGTGTGTGTTTATTTGTGCTGTAGACAGACATGGTCACGCCTGCTGCAGTGTCGCTGACCTATGGAGACAGCTCCACAAAGGTTTTCTTATTTGAGCACAAAGTATTTGAAGCAGCCAAACCAGTCCAAGTATTTTCAGCTGTGCTGGAAGAACACAAATGAGAAATTTGCTTCTATTAAAGGAAACTGTGCTCTTTGCAGGAGCAAGACATGTCCCAGCTGCTCCTGTTCCTTCCAGCTTTCTCCTTCACCTCAGAGTGACACTGTCCTGGTTTGGAAAGACAGGTGTCTGCTAAGGAAGGCAGGAGCCTCCTCTGAAATGGAAAATGTAAACCCCCTCCCTCTGAATTGCTGTAAAATTTAAATTAAGGGGCTCTCAGGCAAAAATATGGGAGCAGGAATAACAGTTCTTTATTAGGGAAGAAAATAAAAGGATAAAATAAACAATACAGTAAACCAAAACAACACTGACAGAGTCAGAACCCAACCTGACACGCTGTGGGTCAGGGTGTTGGCAGCAGTCCCATTGGAATTGTGGCTCAGCCCTCCTGCAGTGTCAGGGGTGGTTCTGCT
>JAWWMS010000031.1:1495720-1513205 GCA_035048045.1 Chlorospingus semifuscus
AATGCTTGGCTCCTCCCTCTGGGCTCACATCTCCCAATGGGATGCTGTAGTTCTTATCAGCCATGCAGGGACATTCAGTAGCTGTTATCAGCAAGTGTCTCCCCAGAGGGAGGAGTGGGTGTGGAAGAGATAAGGAAACTGCTCACTGAACAGAAGACAGCTCCATACAGATGGCACAGAATACAATTTGCTTGGCAGTCCGGGACAGACACACACGGTGCACGGCTCAGAGCCAGAATTCCCACTCAGGAGGTGAATTCCCTGGTTATGGTGGTGTTCACAGGGGTCCCAGGACCAGAGAAGAGATGAGAATCTTGACTCCATGTTTTAGAAGGCTGATTTATTATGTTATGATATATATTGTATTAAAAGAAAATTATATGCTAGAACTATACTAAAAGAATAGAAGAAAGGATTTCATCAGAAGGCCAGCAAGGAATAGAAAGGAATAGAATGATAATAAAGTTTTGTGACTGACCAGAGTCCAAGACAGCTGGACTGTGATTGGCCATAAATTAAAAACAACCACAGGGACCAATCACAGATGCACCTGTTGCATTCCACAGCAGCAGATAATTATTGCTTACATTTCATTTCTGAGGCGTCTCATCTTCTCAGGAGAAAAGCGCCTAGCAAAAGGATTTTTCATAAAATGTGTCTGTGACACCTGGTGGTGCTGGCTGTGCCCTTTCCCCCACCCTGGGCAGGGAGGGGTGGCAGTGCCACGCTGACAGTGCTAGGTGTCACTCTGAGCTGGGGCATTGCTGTCCCTTCTGCCACCCTGCTGACAGCCAGGGCTGCCACCTGAGCAGGGAACTGGTTCTGCCCAGGTTCTGCATAGGCTGAGGCATTTCCATGTGCACAAACAGCACTGGGGGTGTCAGAGCAGCAGAACGGGGCAGTCAGACATGCAACAAACACACAGCTCCTTACCTGGGTCACTGCACTGTGCAGCCATCACCAAACCAGCAGTGCTGCTGTCTGCTGTCACCTCCTGGCCCTGGAAATGGGAATGTTGTGACAAACTCTGCGTTAAGGCGTGAAGAGTTATTTTTAGCTTTCCACCTGGAATAAAACACCTCGTTTGAGTGTGGAGGGATAAATATTTTCTGACACTGTAATGAACAGCCTGGTTGACAGAAGGGTTGTGGTGCTATTAATAGACCCGTACCTGTGTCTCAGTGAGTTTTAGGCACCTTTGTTTGGAGCTGTGGGAGTTCATAACTGAAAGGCAGGAGGTTCAGATGGGATATGGGGCAGGAATTGTTCCCTGGGAGGGTGGGCAGCCCTGGCACAGCTGGGGCTGCCCCTGGATCCCTGGCAGTGCCCAAGGCCAGGCTGGATGGGGTTTGGGGACACGTGGGACAGTGGAAGGTGTCCCTGCCATGGGAGGAATGGCACTGGGTGGATCTTTAAGGTCCTTTCCAATCCAAGCCACGCTGGGATTCTGTGATTAATTCTAAGGGATGCCACATCTGACAGCTCTGAAGTGAGCTCTATTTAATTCCCCCTGGGTTTTTTGGCAGGCCCTGGTGTGCAGGGAGGGCTGAGCAGGCAGGGATGCTCTGGCTCTGCAGTGGAGCAGCAGCAGTGCCAGGAGGAGGAGGAGGCACTCACTGCTGCACGCTGGGGCTGGCAGGGAAAGCACAGGGACACAAAATCACCAACTCTGGCCCAGCTCATGGAATCTGTCAAAGGTTTGTCCTTGAACATTTACATCTCCTCAGAGAGGAAGACTTCATTGTGTTTGCTGGCTTTCAGGGTTTGTCCTTGGGTTTTTAGCAGCATGTTGAACAGGAACGTGGAAACTCTTGATTATCAGCGGTGTCGCTTGGTCCTGCTGCTGTCTTTATATAGCTTTCTTTCCCTAATATTTGTTACTAAAATATGCTTTGGTTTAATTAAAAAAGTCTGTTATTTTTTGTTCTTGACCACCTCAGACACCAAATCCTACCTTCCAGTTCTAGTTTATTGCTATGTTATCTCCATGCCTACTCTTTTTCACCATTAAAAGAATTAGAAAATGGAAGACATGTATTTTTTAGCTGAAGTAACGTGTCAATTCTTTTTTTCTGTAATAAAAAGTTGATAGTTAATCCTGTAACATTCCCAGCTTTGCTGGACCCCTGCTCTGCAGCAGTGTGTCTCTGTACATGCATGGAATTAAATTTGGAGTTGGGAGACTCTGTGTTAAGTGAAGGAGATTCAAGCAGTGTAAAAGCTCCAGTGTTCTCTGGAGTGATGGATTTTGTGTACAATCACTGCAAGCTGTCTCATTTTGTATTCCTGTTCTTTATTAAAATAGTTTTCCATGCTTGCTTAGGGCTAAATTTGACTGTCCCCACTTCATGGGGACACGCTTCCAGAGCAGGCTAAGCAGGGGAAAAAACCTGATGGTACATGCTAGAAATTGGATATTAAGCCATATGACTAATTCTAGTTCTGAAACATTCTTTTTTTTTATTGCTTTTGTGGCATAAGAGGCTTATTTTACCTGACTTCAGGCTTCCCACACAAAGCTAAGCGAGCACAGTGTGGAACAGCTTATTTTAAGGTGGAAAAAGTCATTAGCTGTCTCCTGCTGAGACCTTGTATTGAGAAAGCCAAATTATAACTCACTGAAGTTTAGCATGAAGGAGAGGTAAATTATTGTTTATGATTTTCCTGTTTCCTGTTCAGAGCTCTCAGCCTTGTTAGCTGAGCATGGTCCGTGACCTTCTGGGGCTGTCAGGGATGGGGCAGGAGCTGAGCTCACAGAAGGAACTTGGTACAGCACTCAAATTAAACACTGGCTTCTCATTCCCTTGCACCAGCTGAACATCCTGTGCAGAAATCCCTTGCAGGCAGCTTCAGACTGAGAGCACCAAATGCCAAAAATTTCAGGGTGTCTGAGAGGGTCTGAGCCTGCCTGAGCACAGGAGGGGTTCCTTGGGGCATGAGGAAATGGCTCAGGATGCAGTTTCAGGAATAATATCCCACTACAATTAATGGCTCTTTGGGTTTTTTTACCATCTCTCTCTAGTTATAAATGTTTCAGGGCTTCTGGGAACATTTCATAGGAGTAGTTTCCATAGATTTTATTAGGTTAAATGTATATTTGTCCAGCACAGCAGAAGTAGCTAGATAGAAAAGGATGTTCAAAAAATGACTTGTGACTCTTGGAGTTTTCATGCAGGAAGGAGGATTTTATTCATAATTTCAATTGCAGCCATGAATTTTTTCCACTGTCACTTGTTATGCTAATAGTCTGTCACTGAGTAAGGGTTCCTCACTGCCCTGGGAGCAGAATTCAAAACGCAGTTATTTATCCTCAGAGCCTCTGCATTTGTGTCAGGGGTGTGTGCAAGTCCTGTGCTGCTCTTCCAGGCATCTCTCCCCGTCCTGATGCAGAGGAAGGGAGCATCCCTCTTCTGTGGGGCAGCAAAGAGGAGCTCTAGGATGTGAAGAATCACAGAACTCATCATGGCATGTGAAGTGTTGGAGGAAATTTCAAACCCATCCAATCCCACCCTGTGCCAGGGACACCTTCCCCAGTCCCACATGGCCTGGAGGTGCCCTGAGAGGGGATTTGGGATCCTGCTCCTGTTGGCAGCTGGTGGAAACCAAACTACAAATGCAGACAGAGCTGTAGCTAAGCCCTAGTTTTGAAATTATATTGGATGAATCTCTGTGCTCTCCCTGCTTGGAGAACAGGCAGGAGTGCTGCTGGTGTTTCATCTGCTCAGGACAGACAGATGCAGCTCCAGTTGGAAGAACAGCCAAGCACCTTTTTGTTGAGTTAGCACATGTTATTTAAGTGGGAACCAGAATAGCTTTTGTTCACAAGGGGCTCTGTGCCTTGTACAGCACTGACTATAACCAGCACACTGTAATGCACAATAAGTGTTGAGTATATTTTCATAAAATAAATTCTTGGCTTCTTTAACTGTAACCTGAATAGGAACAATATCTGATTATGCCTTTTAAGCATTTCTTAACAAGACTTTTTTTGAGCAATCACTGGAGCAGCAATTGGTGATATAAACGAGGGCATTAGCACTCAGACCACAGTAACAGCATCATTAAAATGCAGCTTCTGAGGTGCACTACTTTAAATTTGCCTCATTATATGTGCAATTAGGGAACAAACAATAAAATGGCCATAATTTTTCTGCAATTTCTTATCCTAACTGCCTTTTTTAAAGCTTAATTAATGTTAAAGGAAAAAAGGAGGAAGTGGTGGGCTGAGCCCTGGTTTAACAAGCAGAGCCATCCTTTGGAGTGATGGATGAGCAGTGCCTGCACACAGCCCTGAGCTCCTGTTTGCTGTGGCAGGGAAAAATGGGCTCCTGCTTTAGATCCTGCCTCACTGGAGAAGGAAAGGCTGGTGGGGTAAGGAGGGAGAGCTGCTGCCCTCTCCAAGGCAGCATTCCCTCTCCTCCAGGGAAACGGGAGCAGAGCTCTGGAGCTGGGCTGCACGTTTGCTTTTGCTCAGATAAGATGTTAATTAAGATAGCAATCAGACTGAGGGGCTGATTGTAATGTATACACACTGCTGCTGGTGTGTGAATTTGTCATCCATCATTCTGGGTTCAGCCAGATGAGCTGTGGGTTTGGCACTAAGGAAAACCAGCAGGAGGGTGTGGTCTGGAGCCAGAAGGATAGATGGGGAAAGTGGCTTTCTTTCCATCCAGGTCTGCTAATCCTCTTCAATATTCACCTGGAATGCCATTGCAGATGCTCCATTATAGATATTTTGATGTTATTTATTGCTGGTAACTGTCATTTGAATAGATCCTGGACTTGTGTTGGTGGAGGAGCATCTGGGAAGAACAGGACAAGGATAACTGTGGCACCTACCAAGGAGAAATCGGTGTGGGAAGTGGGATGTTACCTAAAACTGGCTCTGGAAATTGTGTGGAATGACGCTGGGGTTTGGGACAGGAAGCAAATGATACTGGGATAATTGGAACTGCAGAAAGGAATTTAAAGTAGAGCACAAACAATTGCCAAAGGTAAAACCAGGCCACAGGATGGTTAATGCTGCTGATGAAAAGGCCCGAGGAAGATTGGATAGTTGGAAATACTTGAGGAATGTTCTCTGTGTAATTAAAAAGATGACCCAGGTACATTCTTTTGAAGTGATGGAGAAACTTGGGTGATTTCTTTGCAGATAGCAAGGTAAATTTATTTTTGCAGCTAGTCACGTTTCCAGGAGATTTTTATCTGGTAATTGTGTTTGTCTGCAGTGTGCAGATTGACGGGGACCTGATCCTGCTGTTCCTGTGAGCTCTGGCAGGGTCAGGGTGTTGGAAGCTGTGACTGACACTGATTTTCCGGGTGTTGCCTTCAGGAACTGCCCCTCCCCAAACAAAGGAGTGAGAGAGATGAAACAGGTGAGCTCACAAAGATTATCAAATCCTGAGGGATGAGTGTCAGATACTCAGAGTATCAAGCAGTGGGGATGCTGTGAGATATTTTCTGTGCTTGGTTGAATATCCAGACATCTCCAAATCTTCAGGAATGAACGCACTGAGCTCTCTCTGTAACCCTCCAAGTGCAGGATGAGGACTGTGGAGAAGGAGCCATTAAAATGGCACAGACACAAACATCTCCCTGCCATGGGAAGGGTTCGATAATTTTGTTTTTTTGCTGAAGGGGAAAAGAATCAACCAGCGGATGTAGGCTCAGGTACTAACTTTAAATTAGCTTAACTTGCTGATGCCTTAAGACTGGGGATTAGTGAATTTAATTATGGGAGCCAGGAAGCACATTAAGATAACATTGGGCCTTAAACTAAAACCGACAAAGCAATGAAATTAAAGCTTGTGAGTTGTGTTCCATCTTTATGATGTCCTTTTCTTACTGTGCTGTGTCACAGGAGGCTCCCTGCTCCACCTGCCCCTTGGTGAGAGCTTTAGGGGCTGTTTTTCAAATGGACAAATGACCTTTATGAGCTGTTCCTGTTGGTCTCTTTGACTATCCATGGACTAATACCTGGTTTGCCACTGGTGGTGCAGCTGCCATGGTTGTGGTCAGGTCATCTTCTCATTCTGTTCTTGCTGTTGCAGCCCAAGGCAAACTGGAGCACTTTTGTGAGGGCTTCAGCAAAGGATATTTGACTTTCTGGTGGAGACAGGTTGTTGGTGTGATGCTAATGGAGTGAGGAAAATCAGATTTCATTCCTGCTTTGCTTCTGCCCTCCTGCTCAACCTGGTCTGCTGCTCATGACTGGGGTTTGGATCTGGGCTTTGTATTGACTTTGTTTTTTAAGAGAGACTCAAGATTAAATCACTTCAAGCCACTTTTACAGGAAGTTCCAATTCTGAGTCTATTTGCTGATGAATTATGCAGTATTGACCTTCCTCTCCCCAACACAAGATGATGTTTTTTCCTTTCAGTTGTCTGTACTGAAGTCACACACCCCTAGGTCACACTCAGAGATCTTTTAAGTCTCACAAGGCTTCTGGTTGAGTTGTGACATTACAAATTGGAGGCTTTAGTTGACACTTGGGACTGTCCCAACTTCTGGGAAATGGGAAATGGAACAACACCTGGACATTATCTGACTTCTGAGCTGTTACAGGGCCTCACAGAGCTTCAAGAGCCAAAGTTGATCTCCTTTTGTCTTCCAATGAGAAATTATTCAAAAATCTCATTTCCCCATGTTGTTTGGTAAAGTTCTCTTTTTATTCTCTGCTTAACATCCATCTTTTTTTTTTTTTTTTTTTTATGTGTTTAAAAGAACTTATTCCAATAAACATTTTATTCCCTTTCTGGCTGGTGGCTTTTCAAGGACCTCATGGAAACAACAAAATATGCAACTTTATTTTCTTGGTATGCAAATTTATTCTGGTTTTGCTGTGTATTTCAGGGTAACTCACTTAATTTTTGATTCATTTTGTTCCAGATAATTAAAACTGTAGAATAGTTTAGGTGGATGGGACAAAAACACTTGGGCCATTCAAAAAACTAATTAGCCAACCTGGCAGGGAGTGCAGGAGAGCAAAGGGATCCTCCCCTGCTGGGCCAAATGGCTTTGATCCTTCTAGAAGCACTCCTGGTCCTCCCTGTGTGTCAAACAGCGCAGTTCCAGATTGAGCTTTGTGTTTCAGCCTTGGTTTGGGATGCTCCTGCTTCTGGGACAGTGTGATTTGGAATGAAAGCATTTTACTTTTTAATTAACAAGTGGTAATAATAATTAAAAAATAGAAATTAACATTCAAAGCATAATTTCCTGTATTTTACAGCCTGTATTTTACCCTTTGAGTGCTGGCTGCCAAAGCAGGTTTGGTGCTCAGGCTCTTACCTTTCCATTCACCTCCTGCTGGCCCATTTGTGTCAGGATCTTTCTGTGTCTTGGCTCTGGGGATGTTTGCCAGTGTTTGGCTGAGGGGATCTCATTTTGAGCACTGCAGGCGTTCCCCTGCTCTGTGCTGGTGGCTGTTTTGGGGTTTGGTTTTTAGCTGTATCCCTTGGAATTCTGCTGGTTAAAAGCCTGGAAATGAGCCCCAGAATCCCAGAGTGGTTTGGCTTGGAAGGGATCTTAAAGGGATCTTGTTCCAGCTCCCTGACACAGGCAAGGACACCTTCCACTAGCCCAGGGTGCTCAAAGTCTGTTCCCTGCTGCTGTGGGAGCTGAGGGATCATCCTGGGCATCCCAAACCCTTCAAAACTCCTTCCTTAAATTAGCATTCCTATGGATGTCTCCTGTACTATCTTTTTAGCATTCTGTAAGTATTTCTGTGTTCTTTAGTATAGTTTAGTTTAGTATTCTTTAGTATAATATAGTACCATAAAATCATAAATTAGCCTTCTGAGAACATGGAGTCAGATTCATCATTCCTGCCTTCATCTGGGCATCCCACCAATACAATACCTGAGCAGCTCAGAGCCAGGCAGGCACCTCCAGCTGTGTCCCCAAACACCCCTTCCCAGGATGGCCACTTGTCCTGTTTTTTTAAGTTTTTCTAAGCTTTTTAATGTTTATGTTCTTGTAATGAACTTTCTCACACACTTTCTGTAAACAACTCGTTGTTTTGCATTCTTTTATAGAAGAAGAGAAATTTGATGGACTGTTGGTTTATCCAGTGTCATTGGAGAGGTGGCACTGTCACCCTCTAATCCACTGTCACTTTTGAAAACCTATAAATGTTGGAGTCAGAAATTAAACACTCTCTTTTTTATCTTAAAATGTCCAGTGTCCATGTTGTTTTATTTCATTCCTAGAGTGACAGCCACTGCCAGGAGACGAGGTGGGGTGTGCTGTCACCTGCAGGGACAGCCCAGGACCTGCCTGTCCTGGGTGTAGGGACCCCTCCTCCTGCCAGAGCATCCCTGTCACCCCCCCTGTGCCTCTGCTGTCCCTCCCTGGCTGCCGTGGTCACACATCCCTCAGCCTTTCTGCTCCACTTTGAGGTGCTGATTTATTGATCTGCTTCTGGCACTTGGTAAAATGCCAGGTTTTAGTGTTAGCTACTGGCCTCCTTTTATTGCAGCCTTATAAAATTTTGTTGTTCCTCTTCAATGCTGAGGATGTGTAAATGTTTCTCCTAGAATGGCTTGGGTATTTTGATACTTTCTGCTTTAACCTGTAAAACTCTCATCGTGAGAGATTCCTTCTTACATCTGTCTTGTAGTGTTGGAAATGTTTTAAAAACCTGTGGCCTGTTTGGAACAGTGCATGGCACTCAGAATTACTGCCGATAAACGTTTAATAATAAATAAAAATATAATAAATATAATAAATATAAATAAAATAAATAATAAAATAAATTAAATAAATAGAAATGGTAATTATATTAATATAAATAAATAAGTATCAGTTCCAAAAGCTTTTACCCAACTCTTCTTTTCTAAATTATTGCAATAAAACATGATATTTTAGAAAGAGTATTTTTCTTATTAATATCTTGCTACTAATTAGCCTTGTAGTGAGGAAAAAGGTGCAGGAGAACATCTGGCCTGGGATTGTTTTGCTGCCACAGAAGTGTTGGAGAGCACTGCAGGGTTTTTGGACCACCTGGGGAAGTGGAGCCAGATGTGGGGAGAAGTGCAGGATTGATTAATAATCAATATTCCTGGGGTATTGATGTGCCATTGCCACGTGCAGCTGGCTGGGTGTTGCTAAAGGCAATCTGTGCAGAATGTTTTAGTCACTTTGCAGACCCTCATTGCTATTATAGAGGTTTGTTCTTAAGGAATCTCTTGGAAGAATTCCAGCAGGATCACCTTCAGAGCTGGTACATGACTCAACACTTCTTCCAGATGAGAGCAGTGAGAATATTTTGTGGTTAGTTAAATATCATGTCATTTTAATTAGCCCAGCTATTCTCTATCTGTTTTCTTGGTATTTAGTTTTCATTATCTTTGGCATGGAATTGTCATTTACATTTGTGTTGTCTCCTGGTGGCCCAGTGATGTTGATTAATCCCTGTTCTGGTGAGAACGCTCCAGCAGAACTGTATAGAATTTCTCCTGTTGCAGCTCAGTCCTGTTGCTGCCAACTTCCCCCTCTTTAGCCTGACCTGTTCCTTGATGAAAGGAAATATTTATGCTTTTAAGAGCATAGAAAGCAGTGGTGGTAATGGTGTGTGACCTCAGTGTCACAAAAGCTGTTACCTTTTACTGGGTGGAATAATTGCTTTGCTTATGTCCTGCTGGAGAACTGCCACCCTGTATGGATCAAAAATTACTGAAGAAATGAAAAATAAAGGGCTTGAAAACAGCTATTTAGATAATGTAAGCTGTTATTTGTTATTTAAACTTGGGATTTGAGTTTTCTGTCATTATATATGGAATAGTTGACTTTCCTAATGCCAAATTGGGTAATAAAAGATTAATCAGTTGGCAAGAGCATAAACTCTAGGAGACAGAAGTGGGTTGTGACAATGTTCAGAGGAAATGGCGTGCTTGAATTCAGTTCTGATTGTGACTGACAATTTTTTGTACCCAGTTCCAAGGTTTTGGTGCCAGTTTGACTTACAGAGAGCTGGATTTTATTTAGCTCCATGTGGGTTACAGGGAGAGCTGGCTGCAATATCCAGAAATTCTCTGGAGTGTGGGTCATCCCAAAGGGTTAAAGAAGCTAATAGCATAACCTCATCCATATCCTTTCTGCCCTTGGAGTGGAGATAATGTGGAGGATTTCACTTTAATAAACGATGTAATTATTATTTGTGGTGAGTTGCAGCTGCTATTTAAATTCCAGCCTAATTCAGCTTCCATATATCAGCCAGCAGGGAAAGTCAGCAGACTCTGTGCCCATTCCTCTGCCTTGTGGTGCTCCACATCTCTGCTGCTGAAGAGAATTGTGAATTTCACGTGGGTTTCCCTGCTGAAGGCTGGCACTGCTTCCCCTGCACAGAGCAGCCTCAGCAGCACTTTGGGAAAGAGGAGGTTTGTGCTGTAGTGCTGTTTTGGGCATTTCCCTTATCTGCAGCCCCTGCAGTGCTGCCACAATGGGATTCTTTGTGTGGCAGATCCTGGCAGCAGATCCAACATCAGCCTTCTCATGAGTCACCTTCTGTGGCACAATCAGGGGAGCCCAGAGCAGAGGGGCTCTGCCTGATGCACAGCAGAGCTTTCAGCTGCCTCTGAGCAGATGGGAGCAGGAAATGAGGAGCAGTGACAAGGATTGCATGTGCTGGATTCTCTGTCAGAAATTCATCTGGATGCTGGGTTGCTGTGTGGATGCACAGGATCAGCCCTCATCTCATTTTAGGAGCACAATTTGTTTTATGTTTGGCATCTCTACAGCCTTTGGCTTGTCCCCTGTGGCAGCAGGAATAGAATGTAATTTTTTCTAGAGCTTAGTTTGCTTTTGTGTATTTGTTTGCAGCAATTAGGTGCTTTAATTTCTTATCTCCTAAGAAGTTGTTCCTGCTCTTAGTTCTCTCTTGTTTAATCCATGCTGCTCTGCTGCAAATGTTATCTGTGCTATTCAGAGGCAAGAAAGGAGTTTCACTGGCACTGTGATATGAAGGGTCGGAGATCACACTTCTTAATTCACTTTTGCATGGTGTTACACCAGGATCAGGTAGAACAGGAGTGTCAGAACCAGTGCTGCTGGGTGTCCTCCATCCCTGCCCTGGAGTTTGGGTGGTTCCAAGGATGTAACACAGAACCATTCAAAGTTCTTGTGGCTTCCACAACTGCTTGTTGGAGATGGAACAGCTGGAATTGTGCTAATCAGGGTCAGGAGAAAAGAGCTCTCACTCTGTATTGCAAGCAGTGAAATATTAGAGTTGGAAAGCAAAGTGGTGACCACAGGAGAAAACAAGAGAATGTGAATTAGGGGGGATGTCTGTTGGCAGCTTTGGATTGAGTGGGCAGGCACTGGAACAAGGTGGAGTCTCTGAAAGTGCTTAAGATGGATGTGGCACTTGGGGACATGGTTTAGGGCTGGTGATGGGGGGGTCTGCATGATCCTGGAGGTCTCCTCCAACGCTGCTGATTCTGATAATTACATAAAAGCAGTATTTGCCCAAATTCATCCAACTCAAAGCAGCTCCTCGGTGTTGTGCCTTACTGGAGCTGGCACTGGTGGGGCACCTCTCAAATGGCAAAGCCCTTGGGGGGTTGCAAAGCCAGGAACTGACACTGAGAGGCACTTCAGGGGCCTGGGGACAGCAGCGACCATCTGGCCAAGGCACTGTGAGTGCCTCAGGAAACCCAGCTGCTCAACAGGCACGGTTTGTTCAGAACCTGCTAATTCTCCATTTGCTCGGTACAAAGTGAAGAATATTACACAATGTGACCAAATATTCATACAAATAAGATCTTAAATTGTTTTTCTCCTTATGCCACCTGTTCTAGCTGCTAAGCTAACACAGAATTTGATCTTGTATTATTAGTGGCAAACGGAAACAAATGAGATGGAGCTGTGTGGCAGTGTTTTCATTCCACACCATCCATCCCACAGCAGGTCTCTATTAGGCAGGGCTGCTGCTTCTTGTGCTTGTGGGCAAACGTTTGCCTTGGAGCCCATTGATCCTGGGAAATGGCAGTGGAACTGAGGCTGTGCCTGTGACTATTTACTTACTTCAAGTTTGCAGAGGCTGATTGAACCTGAAGATAAACAGCATCATATTTCCAGCAGAACTATTGGATTCATAAATCCTCAGTTATTTTCTCTCTTAAATTTTCATGTTCTGTAAAGAAAAGATGGTAGATGGGGTAACCAAAATGTGGAACAGCTTGTTCAATCATCAGCAACTTGTTCAATCAGTTTCCACTGATTTTCCTGGGATGGAATAATCCTTTCTCCCAGTAATTTATGTGCCTCTATTGTGTGATTCCCACCTACCAGCCTGGGGATGTTACTTTGAGGTGCAGAATTACTGTCACAATCACCTCAGATACAAACAAGACATTTCTTTTCCAATACAAAAATCAAGAGAGTTATCCTTGCACTGAAGGTTACTGGAGGTTTCATTGTGGATTTAATTACCAAGATGACAATTTTCACGTCACTTGTTGATTGCTGTTACATTCCTGACTCAGCACGCTGGCAGCTGCTGCCTGTGCTGGGTGCAAAGTTATTGAAAGGTTGATGTTGGGAAACCCCTCCAAACATACACCTGTGTGTAACTGCTGAGTACTGAAGTATATTTCACCAACCCCTGTCACTGAGGGTTTGTCTGTTAAAAAGGGTTAGATACCCAACTCTTACAAACTGGGGAGTTGGGTATGAACTCAGTGACTGATGATTGTAAAATTCAGCAATGAATTCCTGTAGAACCACGAGGAGAGAGGTCAGAGCAGTTCTGTGTGAGAGGCTGAAGTTGGGTCACGTTTCCAGGCCAATGTTTTGGAGGGGAACTTGTGAGCACAGCCAGGCTGGTTTAGAAATCCCCAGCCTGGTGTGGAGTGAGGTTTGAATTGCTGTGCTGGCTTTTATATATAGGAAGAACCATAAATGTGAAATATTTAGAGAAGAATGTGACAAGCAGCTTCATCATCCTGCCTGCTGAAAGGGAGCTGGACTAACAGTTCAATAATACATCCAGTTTTGTAGTTATTAATGCTGTAATTACTCATGGTGGGAACTGTTTTCTTCTCTGTGGGTACAAGGAGAAGGACTGATGGTGTTCAGATGTTTTTGTTAAAAATGCAGTGTGCTGAGCATCATCTTGTGCCTTCTTAAATCACTGCACTATCCTGGCAGTGTTTGTACTGGGATTTGTGTAAAACTGGAGATTTATCAGTGCTCTGTGAATACTTAATAATAATAATGCTCCTGCCTGTACCTGTTTGGTGTCTTGGTCTGAAAAGTTCCTTGCAGAAGAACACAAGTCCAAGACCAATGGAAATGTTGGAAATGTTCACACATATCCCTTTAGGCTGTGTTTTTATTGCCCCTTGTTAATACACTGAAATGGAAATGTTCTCCTGTCTGTGGCAGACATCCTGCTCAGAAGAGATGCAGCTGAGAAGTTTTGGGGGTGATTAATAAAGGAACAGACTTGACTCATGTCTCACTCAGACTGCACAAGAGGGGAGGGTGTGGAAGGATAAAAATCAGAGTGCTTAATTATCAGTAGTTTCTAAAGGAGCTGTAGATTTGAAAGCCATGGCTGAAGTGCTGATTTGCCATCAGCAATGCGTGTTTGTGCAGGATCTGTGTGTGAGCCCTGACCCTGCAGGTGTTGGGTGGAACCCAGCCAGGGGGAGGCTGGAAATGCTGGCAGCTTTTCCATCTCACCCCAGTGTGTCACATCTCACACTTTGGGGGATTGCAAAGCTGTCAGCACTGGGGGAACCTTTTGTCCTGCCTGCTCTGGCCCTGCCTGAGCCAGCACAGCACAAACCTGCTTTGTGCCAGTTCTAGAGAGCAGCAGAGAGCTCCTCAGGTGTTTGTTCCTCTCAGAAAACACAGCCCAGCAATCTCCCTGACATGCCTGTGGAAATGTGGAGCCCTTTCTGTGCTGCAGTTCTGTGTTAAACAGCATTAAAAAGAAGGTATTGCATTAAAATGCAATCCTTCAGCTCCCTGAGAAGATTGTCACCACTGCAGCCTTGCTCAGTCTCTCATCAGATGATATCAAATGTTCTGGCTCTGTTGTTTTTGAGAGATTCAGAGAAAACATCCCTGAATTGGCAGGGGAGGGGATGGGATTGTCCATTTGGGATGTGGAGTTTGTCAGAAGGAAGAGCAATTTCTCTTGAAAATATTCTGCCTAGGAATAAATACTTTTCTTTTTCTGTTTCCCATGTTGAAACAATAGCTCATCAAACCCCAGTGTGCTCCATGGAAATATCTGGCTGACTTAAGGAACTCAAAAGTGCCTATAAGGATTGTCAAATGTTGTATTTTCACCTGTTTTAACTTTTCCAACCTGAGAGGGAACCCTTAGGGTTTAAGCCAGCTATAATGCAGATGGTTTGGAATGCTTTCATGGGAATATGAACTATTTTGACTCCTCTCCATACCTTTGGTTTTAATTTTTTTTTCCCCTGGCAGTTCAGTAAAAATGAGAAAATCTCTGTCATTTTTTCATTTTTTGTCAGGGGTTCTTTTTAATATTCCTGCTGTAAATGATTTAGTGGAGAAAGTCATCTCACTGTAGAAAAGGAAGATTCTCTCATAACTTCACTGAATAAAGGTCAGGGATTGGTGCTGTTAATGGAAAAGAGAAAGGAATTGTGAAATCTCTTCTAATATTTGTGGTTGGTCTCCAAAAGGAAAGGTCCAAACTACATATAATTACCATTTCCAGGTTTTTGAATGTGCTTCTTTCTGCACTTTTCTGCCTTGAGTTGTGTTCTTTCCCCATTTATTTATCAGCATTTGAGCATCCACCAGAAGTTTTTGTGCCTGGTGCTGAGGGTGAGATGGTTATCCTAACAAAGCCCAGGACAAGGGGGTGGCAAAGGAAATAAAGTGACTTTCTGAGAGGAAATAGCACACAAAAATCACCATTTTTTGGTTCAGGACAGTCAGGCCATGTCAGAACATTGAGGCTCGTGGGAATAATCAGCATTTCCCACACGAGCACTGATGTGTTAACAGCAGCTATAATTTAATGTGAAAAATAATTTCCTTGAACAATTTCTTAATTATCTATAGGACAAGATGCTGGTTACAGGTGATAATTTTTATTGAGCAGTAGCTGCAAAGTATGAAATTACGGAAATACTGATACTGTTTGATCTGTTCACTTTGTGCACCTCGTTATGGACCAAGTTCAATGAGTAGGGAAAAATTAGTGTGTTTGAGACATTTTGGGCACTGTGTGTTTAATAAGGAAGAATATGCCTAAGGAAAACCTTTGTTCAATTATTAATTTGAATTTAGAATCCAACTAGAAATCCAGCAGAACAGTAAATACTGGATTTGGAACTTTGGTGTACTTAATATTCTTGATAAACCTTTTTCTTTGAAAATCATCTAATTTTAAGAACAAAATTACTTTAAATTTCACTGCCAGCTCTCTTTTGCTGCCTCACTCACAGTCTGCTGTTGCTTTCAAACAGAAAATTGTTTTGACAGCGTCAAATACCGGGGTTGGTGCTGAAGTTAAATCGGATTTTAATTCCTCACTCTGCTGCGAGTGAGCAGATTTGTTTGTTCACCAGCCACTTAGCACATGACCTTGAGCAAGGCCGTGCAAGGGCTGCATTTTGGAACAGTTGTCTCTAATTAGAGGAATTTTATTCTGCTCTGTGTGCCTTGCAGGGGCTCGAATCAGGGCTCTGGAAAAGCACATTGCTTGGGCCCTGTGTGTGAGAGGAGAGCCAGGAGCTCATGGATAAACAGCTCTGGCTGACCTTGGCCGCTCACTTGGCAAGAAGCACAAACAGAAATTCCAGCAGATGAGCTTGTGCTCCATCCCAGAGCTCCCACAGGGCTGGCAGGGCAGGGGGAATCTTCAGGAACTTCAGGGCTGGTGGAAATGTTTCTGAGAGTTTTGTGGTGTGATCCTTCCTGCACATCAGGAAGTTCCAGAGCTCCTGGGGAAAGTCATCATCAGCCATCCGTAGCAATCTGTGGTACATTGGTTCCTTTTCCCACCCTTTGAACTTTTTCCTGTTAGTAGCCAGAGACTGGAATATATCTGTACAAATTGTCATCAGGCCACCTCCACAGGCAATCAAGATAATTTTGAATTATCTTGAGGAATTATCTTGAATTATCTTGAGGAATTATCTTGAATTATCCTGAGGAAAGGTGTGAGGGTGAGGAAAGGAAACCTTTCCTTTTTCCTTGTTTGTGAAAAAACCTCCTGACCAAGTCTGAGAGAGGTAACTGGGGCTGACAAATCAATGGCAGAGTGCTGTAAGGACATAATAGAATATGGCACAAAAAAAGAGCCTTTCCTCCAGGGCTTCCCAACCTAATTATGGAGCAAATATGTAACTGTATCAGAGACTGCTGGTGAGCTTCTAAAATGCTATAGAAAAGGTATTATTTTCTGTTCAATTAATTAATACCAAATTTGGGGCTCTGTGTGATTGCCACTTTTATTGACAGGTTTATTAACTTCCTTGCTACCACAGTCATGGCTTTAATAGACCTTATTTTTTTTTTTCTCTTCAATGTGATTTTTGTTATTGTTGGGGATTTTTGTTTTAATCAGTTTAACTTAATTATAACTGTAGCACCTCAGCATTGTGATGGAGGCCAGCACCCTGTTACAGCCTGTTAGGCTGTGCATTAAAGGAACAATGTGTTATATAGTAAATAAACTTGTTTTAGGTATTCACAGAACTGAAACTTTTGGGTTCAGGCTCAGTCTCTTGCATAAATGTTTTGCTGTCTGTTCAGTGAGCAAACTTTAGACCTGGTTCAGTCATAGACAAACTAAGTAGATGAAAAATTCCACTGATGTTTGAGATAGGTGCTGGTACAGACTTCCTGGTGTACAAACCATGCACAAGCTGGTTTTGCAGGTAAATCTCACTTAGGATACTCAATCTGAGCTCTCTGTGCTCCCATTCCCAGTGGAATCCTGTGTACCTGGGCTGCCAGGGATGTGGTTTGGGGTTTTTGATGCCTTTAGCAGCAGGAGCAGTGGGTGCCTGACCCATCTGACAGCTCAATAATGAAGATGTTCCCAATGGAACCAGTGTGTTCTGAGGAACTGGCTGTGGTTTCACCTAAGGAAAGTTTAGCCATTTTTAGGAGGTACAAACAGTTTCAGTACCCTTGAAACAAGAGCAGGAAACAGCAGGAGCTGCCTGCCAGGCCTCCAGGAGGCTGCTGGATTGTTTGCAAATGCAGATTTTGTTTTGTGGAATGGGAACAGAGGTCTGGCAGGAGGCAAAGGCGTGGATGTCAGAAGCAGTTATCACCCAGGGCAAACCATGTCTCTAAAGCTTGCCTTATCTCTGAACCCTGCCTGTCCTGTGCCACACAGAGCAGGGCTCCAGGATGGACACCCTGCCTGTCCTGTGCCACACAGAGCAGGGGTTTCAGGATGCACACACTGCCTGTCCTGTGCCACACAGAGCAGGGGTTTCAGCATGGACACCCTGCCTGTCCTGTGCCACACAGAGCAGGGGT
>JAWWMS010000031.1:1513305-1526124 GCA_035048045.1 Chlorospingus semifuscus
TGCCACAGAGAGCAGGGGTTTCAGCATGGACACCCTGCCTGTCCTGTGCCACACAGAGCAGGGGCTCCAGGATGGACACCCTGCCTGTCCTGTGCCACACAGAGCAGGGGTTTCAGCAAGGACACCCTGCCTGTCCTGTGCCACACAGAGCAGGGGTTTCAGCAAGGACACACTGCCTGTCCTGTGCCACACAGAGCAGGGGTTTCAGCAGGGACACCCTGAGTCCCCCACCTTCACTCCCAATAAGCCACATGTGCTTCTCTCACCTGGTTGCACCAATTGCACAATAAAATAAATTTTTCCTTACATGACGTTCTCCCTTCCACAGGAGTGAGGGTGGATTTTCTTTTCCCCCTGCTTTTTTAGCTTCTCTGGAGCCTTTGTTCTCTGTAGGGAGAGCAGAAAGGGAGCAGCATTCTAGCAGGAAAAGAGGCTCCTGCCTGCAGATGAGCAGGATGGAGGGGCTGTGTTCAAGAGCTGGAATTCTGTCTGTCTGCTTCCCAACATGCTGGGCTGCAGCACTGTTACAGGGACTGGTGCTGTATGCAAATACTCTCAAGTTAATCATGATTTCTGGAATCGGTAACCACTGCAGGCAGTGGTAGCTCATTCTTTGCTTCTGAGAAGCATGTACAATCTTTTGTTACTGGCGTTTATGTGATTGGAATGTGGCAATTCATCTCCTGACAAACACGGCAGTGCTTGGAAATATTGCTTGTATGAATGTTTGTACATGTATTTGTTTTGCATTATTAATACATAAGCTTTTTTCAGCAGCTTTTAGTGAATTACTGAGTCTTGACAGCAATAATCGTATTTACTTGGCAAATCTTTTTTTTTGTTTTGAATCCTGCAATGTCCTTCAGAGTTTTTGAGCTCTCATCTCCTTCAGTGCTGTTATATTTGTAGCTGCTCTTTAAAAATGCTGAGGTCTGAACTTCATCCTCTAAATGTGGAGAGCACCACCAAAGGGTTGGTTATTTTCCTTGTGAACTCTGGGTAGAGTAAAAGCAGTGGGATGATTGATGTGCCCTCTCCTGGAGTGCTCACAGGTGCTCATCTGCACCACTGCTCTGTAACCCAGCTGCTGGCAAGGGGGATGAAGTCCAACCCTTGTGCTTTTCCCTCTGCTCTGGCTCTGCTGGCTCCTGTTTCCCTCTCCAAAGAAAAAGAGACCATTTCCAAGTGGTTGATGATCATCTTTTTTCCTTGCATTAACCACTAATGAGTGGGCTCACTGCTGAAACTGTCTGAGCATCCTTGGTCAGGTGGGATAAAATAGATCAGGACAGCTGGAGTCCATCAAACACATTTCTGCGCTAGATTGAGAGAGGAGCAAATTAGGTGCTTCAAAAAGCAATTCTTGGCAGTCAGAGTGGTGGTTTGAGTTATTTAGTAATTGATCAGCCAATAGCTGAGCTCTTGTTTGAGGATACCGAATTGTTAGTAAGGATCTGTCTGGGGCTCCTTCACACTCTCATCAGGATTCCCATAAAATACACCAATTAATCTGCAGAACATGAAGTGTGCAGGTATTGGCTGCCTGCTTATACACCCACTCAAGAAGGTGTCACCAGTTCAGGTGTTTCCAGTTTATCTGTGACCCGTGCAGCATTGCTGGTGTGTCACCCCAGGAAGGGCTGGTGTGACACTCTGGGTGATCCCCTCACCTTCCAGCACCAATCCCTTTTGTACAGTGAGCAAAAGGAAATGTTCCTTGTGGAGAACAGCTCAGGAGCAACGTGGGCATCTCCTGCTCTGGTCTGGAACAAGCCAGCTCTTCCCCCTCAGTGTGGAGAGGGCATAAAGGAGCCAATCTCATCACTTGGGCACCTAAAACTGCCCCCCCTAAAGTTCCTAATTAGAGATCTGATCCTTCATAAGATCTACACGTGTTTTATTCATCTGGAAACCCAAAAGTTCACTTGCTCTTCACAAGGATATGTCAGGAGCAGCCTCAGCCCCTCCATCGTTTGTCTTTGCCCAAATGTGCTTTGAGCTCCTACAACTGCAGAGTTCTTGAAAAGGAAATTTCCAGACTAGAATCTGATTTCCGACAACCTAGGCTCCCACCTTCACCATTTAGATGAGTTGTTTACGGTGTTTTTGGAGAAGTTTTTAGGCCAGTAAGGTAAAAGATTCACTGGGAATTCATTGGGCATTCCTTGGAAAACTGATGTTTGGGAAGGGGATGGTTCATACTCTTCTGTGTAGAACAAGGTCACAATACTTGGGTCATAATGTAGAACATGGTCATAAGCTCATTGGTTATGATGAGTTTTTTTTGAACTCTCATCATTATCATCAGGCCCTTTTGCAAATCTCATTTTCCAAGTGCTTCCAGAAGTTTTGTCCCTGTATTTTTGGTTTTTCTCAGTTCTGACAGTTGGCAAACACCACAGAAGAAGATCCAGTAAAGAGACAGCTGCTGACTTGGTGGGTTACACAGTTTGAATGACAAACCAAGATCAACAGATCATTATTTTTCACAGCAAGCAGAGAGAATTGGCTGATTTTAGTGCCAACCTGTGCTGATAGGAACTCTTGTGCTCCAGAATGCAGCACAACAGGAGCAGCTTTCTTGCACTGTTCCAGGCTTTGCTCTGTTTGATTGCAATTACATTTTTGATATTCAGGCCACTTCCAGTTTGCCACTGCAGAAAGGAGGGTGATGACCTCATCTGCTCTCCCTCAAATGAGAATAAGTTGTTCCATGTTGTCAAATAATTATTTTCATTTTCTCCATTTCTACTGATTTCTGGCTTTATTCCCAGCTTATTTAGTTGTTCAGGGCAGGTGAATTAAGTGTAGGCAAGGTTGTCTTTTACTCTCTCTTGTTATGTCTTATTGTTAACTCCACACTAAATCTTGATATAATTTAGAGCATTCTGCTGCACTTGCACATCATTTGATGTCTTCAGAAATCCTTCTGTGTCCTCAGCTTCTTAAGGGAAAAAAGTGTTTATTCCTTAAGAATATGTAATTCAGGACAAACCCAGGGGTTGTGGAGAGCAGCTTTGGAGACTTGTCCCAACATTCCAAGGCTCATGGATGTATCAGATGCTTTCCTTCACCATCTTGTTGTACATATGAACACAGTGATGGTGTAGTTCAAAATTCTTTGTGATGATGAGATGGATTAAAGAACCATGTGGAAACGCCAGATAATATTTATTTAACATTTTTGTTTGACTTGAGAGGATTGGGTGGTAATTGGCTGAAGGAAATACTTATTTCTGTTTCATTCATCGTCTGTTATCATCATCAAATCTGTTCCTGTGAGTGTTTCTCACATCTCTCAGCCTGGTTTTCTCTTTGCTGGCCAGCTGATGAAATACACACACTGGCTCGATTTTAAACCCAGTTTTTGACTTAATTCTTGCAGACAGGAGCCGAGGGTTTTGCTGTGAGCAGCTGGTCTGGTGAAAGCTCTTGGAAAGCACAGCCCCAGCCTGCCAGTAACTCACAGCTCCAGGAGCTGCTGCTGCCTGCTGTAAATCTGTGCTCTCCAGGAACTGCTTCACTGCTCTCCTGGAGAGCAGGCACTGCCCTGTAAATTCTGTCACCAGCAAGGGCTCTTGGACCTGCCTGCTCTCGTGTTCTGCCCGTAAATACTCAGCCCTCGGGGCTCTGATAAAGCCAGGCTGTGCCATGGGGCTCTGTAAATCCAGCAGCTTTGTCTGGGACTGCCTGTTACCTCCCCAACACCTTCCCTGGCCTTGGCCTCGGATGTTTCCTCTGTAAATGATGTACCAGAACATTAATGTGGCTGTGGCAGGACACTGGAAGTGCCCAGCAGCTCCCAAATGCTGTGAACACAGGAATTGTCCTGCCCTGACAGTGACACCAGAGTTATTTACTGACGGTAGCAGAGAGCATTGGAACAGGTGTCATTTCAGCACAGCTGCAGGTGGTTTTCAGGCACAGGCAATCAGTTAGTTGTGTTGGCAGGTGAGGGATTTGGGCCCACACGTTGCTGTGTTGTGCCATCAGATGATCCTTGGCCAAATCAACCTGGATGTGGGGGTGTCAAGGCTCTGACTGGGGACCAGAGCTCCTGAGAACATCCCTCACATCAGTGCCCTGTGCCAGTGGGGGCTGCATCCATGTCAATCCAGCTGGTTTTTCCTCAATCTCATCTTGCTTTTGTTCCTTATAAGTAAATGATATTTAATTTAAACATCCTTAAAGCTTGGAATTAGCCTCTAATTGGGTGAGCTAGTTAGGTGTGTTTAGCACCAATTCACCTAAAGTGAATAAGCAGTCACTCACCTTCTGTCTGCTGACCTCATGCCATTGCTCTCAGAAGAAAATTTCTTCTAATAAATGGCTTTCAGGCAGGAAAATGTGTTTATTGTGGTCTTGATAGTGTAAGTGAGCAGCGGCATGCAGGAGGATGGCCGGCCAAGCTGCTCCACCCTCACTGCTGAATCACTGCAGCCATCTTCAGAATGCTTAATTACACCCCAGGAAAATGATTGAAACAATTAATTTCCTGTTGTAGTTTAGATGACAGCTTATTGAAGATGCCTTGGAGAAGCCATAAATCTGGTGCTGATAATGAGACCTTTGAACCAGAGGGTTGGGTTACATCAATATTGATCAATGGCCAGCTGCATAAACCATAAACAGCAAAAGCCTTGGAAGTGGGAGGTGAAACTCCTGAGCAGCTCCTGAACTGTGTGCTCACATCAAATCATCCCAAAGTCTGAGGCAGGAGGTCAGCCCAGCATGGCAGGTGCATCATTCCCTTTGTGGATCAAGTTTTGTCCTCCTGCTGCTGCTGCTCTTCCTCCTCCCTGGGATCAGCCTTTCCCAGCACGGCTCAGAGCCTCCTCACTTGCCTTCCAGCTCTGCTTTGGAGCAGCTCTGAGCAGAGCTCTGGTTGCTGAAAGGAGAAACCAGAGTGTTATTGATGGCTCAGATACGGTGACTTCAGGCAATGACAGAGTGTAAGAAGGGCTCTTTTCTTGGTGCTTGTGAGAGGAGAACTTGTCTGCTTGTACCTGTTTGTGAAACTCCCCAGGGAATGTTCCTGATAGGTCTGACAGCCTGTGGATCCATGGCATTAGTGCCAAATCATCCTGGTGATCATTGTGCACCTTTCCAGATTTCAGTGGGGAATAACCAGCAGTGCTTCCACAGGCTGTGAGGGCTGGAAATGGCTTCCTGCCAGTAATCAGCTCCACAATTGCATGTTCTTTTGAGATTACAGAGTTCTTTAATAAGAAATAGCTGTATGATAATGCAGTATTTCAGGAGAGAAGTTGTTTTGTTATGTCTGAAATAATGTGACAAGTGGCCCAGGGACCTTTCAGTGGAAGGGGTTGGGAAGGCAGCTGGAACAGCATGAACTTCAAGGTCCCTCCCAACCCATACCATTTATGATTCTCTGAAATACTCTAAAGGTGGTGAAGAAACCAGGCCCTGGCTTTTGGAAGAAATCTTATTTGTTGTTGTGGATTTCAAGATCAGGAGAGCCCTAATGCAAAATGAAGAGATGGTTTCAAATGGTGTAGTGGGAAGGAGATGTTTTCCAGTCTTTTGATTACGGTGCTGATCTGAATAGAAACACCCAAATCTATTTTGACATGATGATTGGAAACAAAGCTAACTCAGTTTCCACAAGTGACAATCATACCCGAGGCAAATTTATTTCCCTCTGTCATAAAACTGTACCACCCACTGAAATTAAGCCTTTTCCTTTGGTGTGTCAGGTAGGAGCATTCTTGGGCTGAATTTCAAGCGATCTCTGTCCCTTTCAGCATTCAGGCTGAATTTTGGGGGTATTAAGATGCACCAGGAGTTTGGCAGTGACTCCTCATTATAAATCTGAGCTCGGGAGCCCTGGCGTGCACAGCGAGGGTCGCTGCTTGCTGAGCATATTTGTTTTCTATTTTCTAACCTGCTCAGATTCAAATGTAGCTCTGTTCTCCTTGCTGTTTAACTTGATTTCTAACAGTGGGAACAATCAAGCTGAGGGTGCCTGTTGTAACAGAGAATGCAAAGCGTGGCTGGAATTTGCTAGAGGAAAACCACACCTGATGCTTGTCCTTTAAAAGCGAAACTTTTTATAAGTTTCCAAAAGTTTGCTTTGATCTCAGGTTACAGAATCCCAGGGTTGGAAAAGCCTTCCCCAGACCATGGAGTCCAAGCTCAATCCTCACCTTGTCCCCAGCCCAGAGTGCTGAGTGCCACATCCTTGGGCACCTCCGGGGATGGGCGCTCCAAACCTCCCTTTCCATGGAGAAATTCCCCCTGATGTCCAACCTGAGCCTCCCCTGACACAGCCTGAGGCCGTTTCCCCTGTCCTGTCCCTTGTTCTCTGGCACATCTGAGTTTTCCCCCCAAATCCCAGAACGGTTTGGGTCAGAAGGGGCATTAAAGATCAGCTCATTCCAGCTCCTTGCCATGAACACGGACACCTTCCATGCCCTTGAACCAACTGGATTTTATTCACTATTGAGTGAGAGCTGGAGGGTTTTAGGCCCTGCTCAGCTCATGTTTAGGCTCGATAGCCAGGCTAGGCCCTGACAGCAGAGGGATTGTGGTGACCATCAGTGGCTCAGCTGTGTGTGAAGGAGGATTTGCAGGGTGTCAGTGTGCTGGGAGAGAAATCAGCCTGCTTACAGTGGCTGCTCCTGCATGTCAGCCTAATGGAATCAGGAGACATGGCAGGAAAATAATTGCATTCTCTTTACTAATGAAAGGGCCCTTCAAGTCACCGATGGTTTTACTGCCCTAATTACTTTGCAATGGCAATATTCAGTGCCTTTGATTTGAGTTTTGTAATAACAGTTACTTGGACTTATTAGTTCCTGTGTGAACCAGGCAATCTTTTATGCAATTACATTTGAAATGTGTTTAAGTACATGAGGAAAAGTAGAGAAAAAAGAGGGAGGGGAAGTAATTAGTGAGCAGGATGGTGTGCTGGGGGTAGATCCCAAAGGAGCCCAGGGCTGGGGTTTCAGCTCCTGTTTGTTCCTCTCGTGGTTTCAGTCCCATGGTGGCTTCAGCACCTTGGGGTCTTCTGAAAATACATCCATTTACTTAAATCAAAGTTGATGTAGAAATAAGCTCCTACTGGGTGAGTAGAGGAAAATTAAAGAGTAACAAGAAGTCACAGAATTTTTAAACTTTGCTTTTTCAAACCCTTCTCTTGGTTTCTGAAGCGTGATCCCTGAACTGCTGTTCCTGTTCCATCACTGAATTCTCAGAAGTCAGTGCTAAGCCCGAGGTGTATGTTCAGCTTAACAACCTGTGTAGTGTGTCTCACTAGGCTGTACCTTTCTGCCTTGGCCAGCTTGTAATTACATATTCCCTCTGAGCCTGTTTTCCCATCCATCAGCAAGGTTTTTATTCCTCTGGATTTTGTTAAACTCTGTGCAGAACCCGGGAACAACTGCGGGCTGTGCATTTCCAATTGTTTCTCCTCCTTTCTCTGAGTCTCCAGCCCTTTGAGATATCCATGGGGTGGTACTGTGCCAGTAGTGAACTGCTGGGTTCAAAACCAAAGACAGGCATTCCAGAACATTTTTATTTTTAGCTCCTCCTTTTCTTACTCTTGGATGCTGTTCCTGCCCTCCTTCAGCACGATTGCTTGCCAAGCCTTGCGAGGCAGCTTCAAACTGACATCCAACCACAGCTTGAAATGTGCCTTGAAATCTGTTTTAATTAGATATGAGCCATAATAATTTAATTACAGATCCACCCACTAAATTGTCTGTTTTGAATTGGAGCAGCCACTTTGTGTACAGAAACAGAAATGTTTGGAATCGACACTTCGCTGACTCCTATCAAGGGCATTCGAGCTTGGAATAAAGCCCCAGAGTTGTGTGGCTGTTTAACCTCCAGCCACTAATTATCCACAGCTCTTGGAAAACCTGCCAGATTTCTCTCCATACAAGTCAGCTCTGGCTGCTCCTGGGGGATGAGATGTCTGGGACATCTTGCTCTGAGGATGCTCCCAAGTGCAGGATTGCTGCTAAGCAATAATGGCTGGAGCTGGGGAAGTGTCTCATTGCTGCCTGGACCTTCCAATGAGTATTTCCCATTCATTTGACTTAAATATCTGTTTAAGAAGGAATTGCACCCTGTCCATGAGGATTCCCTGCTGGGAATCGTGGCTGGGTGGTGTTCAGCTGCCTGTCATTGAGCTGAGTTATTGCTGGCACATGGGCCATCCACAGAAAGAATGATAGGGGAATTATTGCATGCATATTAATTACACAGAGTGGGCTAAAACACTTGGAAACACCAGTGCTGTGTGCTGGCATCAGCAAGGAGTGCAGTCCCCACCAAGTTCAGAGCCAGGAGAACAAGTTGGGAGCAGCCAGGTCAGTCATGGGAACTTCTTGTGGGATTCTGCTGCAAAATCCCACCCAGAACCCTGAGATTGATTGAATCAATCACTCACTCAGTCTCTCTGTTATTACAGACACAAACAGGGCTTGTTCAGTCAGTGAGAGAGCAGTGCAGTGCCTTGGGGAAAATACCTGCAAGCCAGCCAAAGCAACTGTGTGAATGTCCCTAAAATAATGCAGCACGGTCAGACAGGAAACATTAATTTCATTTCTTCTGATTTACATAAAGTAAGACTTTAGGTGAATTCTTGAAGGGCTTTGTATGTTTAAACTAGTGTCTGACGCAACCACAGAAAATACTGTGGTTGATAGCACAAATTTTCTTTACTTATTCTGGTTCCTGCCTCTCATCTTGTCAGCTTTATGGTGTGGGTTCCTCTCACCTTAAAGGTAAAATATAAAGATAATCTGGAGATTTTGATTTTTTTTTTTAATCTTTATATTTACAGATGAATGGGCTTTATTTTGGTGATTTTTACTTCTGTCTAAATCCTTGAGATGTTTTGTGGCTAGTTTTTCCAAAACTGTTGGACAGTTACTGTGATGAAATCCCATTAATGAAATTTAAGGGTTAGCAGTTAGAGGGAAAAAAATAAAATCTAAAAAAAAAAAAAAAATAAAAAATCTCTGCCAGATACAAGCTCCAAAAGGAGATCACAGAATCCCAGAATGGTTTGGATTGGGAGGGACCTTAAATCCCACCCAGAGCCACCCCTGCCATGGCAGGGACACCTTCACTGTCCCCAGTGTCCAAGCTGGCACTGCCAGGGATCCAGGGGCAGCCCCAGCTGCTCTGGGCAGGATGTTTTGGGATGTTTTGTGTGGTTTCAGATGGTGGCTGGAAAGAAATAATTTGGCTTTTTTCATCACTCATTTTTTTGAATAATTCTTATTAAATGCTCCTTGCTGGCCAGCACCATGGCTGGAAATCAGGATGGTTTCATGATGCATTTGCCCATCAGCTGTTGCAGGATTGGCCCAAAGTGTTCATCTCTGCTGCCTCTGAAGGAGAAGGCTGGGGGATCACATCTGTCAGGTGCTCCTCTGTTTCCTTGGCTACCACATCATTGAAATGCCATCTCTTTTATTGGCATTAATGAAAATCTGCTGGGATACAGAACTTTGCATGATCTGGAATCATGAGCTGTGTTCAACATTAGCTGGGGGGATGTAGCATTTTGGGTGCCAACCTCTCCAACAGGATGAAAATTAAAAATAATATTCTTATAATAAATAAAAATAATAAATAAATATATTCCTTGCTAAAGAAGACAAAAATATTAATAATATCTATTTCTATTAATAATCCTTGAGTGACATGTTTTACTTTTTGAATCTTTCCTTCCATGACACTAATGTGGCACCAAGGAGTTTTTACCCTGAGAACTCAAGTGTGAGTTTCTTAGCAAACACCTATAATTAGGTCAGAATTTTATAAAAGGCTTTCTATTTGCATAGAATAGCATTAATTTTGCATTCTTCTATCAGATGAAACATGGAGAAGGAACAAATCATTTATTCATGCAAAACCAACCCACATGAATCATTTATTTACCTCTTCTGGTAATTTCACAAGCTCACTTTTTATGCATCAAGCTGCAAATTAATCAACATTTTCTAGGAGTTGATTTTGTCCAGAAAAAAAAGAAAAGTAATAATGACATAAATACTTCTTATGTACAGGAAATCATCCAGTGAATTTGGGCAAAAAGTCTGTGCAAGTCATTTTGGGGATTTTTTGGTGCTGTTTTTTGTGGGGTTTGGGCTTTTTGCGGGTGTTTTTGTTATTCCTTAAGGACAATTTGGACTCCAACCCCTGTTGAATCTTCTTTTCCAAATGTGCATGAAATTCATGAATCTCTTGGTGGATTTGGCCCCTGCAGGTGCCCCTGTTTAAACATTCTGCACCGTTGCAGAGCTCTTGGTTTGTGTTGAAGACAATGCTGTACAGCCCAGGGGTGCTGGAAATGCAGACCTGTTCTCCTCCCCACGGTCAGCTGGCACCAGGGCTTTGTGCTGGGAGCTGAATTTTGGCTCTGGAGGGTGGTGGAGGCTCTGCTGCCATCACTGCCGGGCTGCACTGCAGAGTTTTAGGGTTCATGTGAAGTATTTTGTTCAGTGCTTTGCCATGTGAGACACTAGAGAACTATTTCAGATATTCTGCACTTTATCAAGCTTTTCTTGTCTTCTCTTGAGGCTTGGACTGATCTTTTCTAGCAGAGTTTTCTGTAGCATTCTCCACTATTAATGTCAGAATCATTTCCTTGCTCTGCTGTCCCAACTCCTGGGCCCTGGTTCGAGGGCAGTGCAAGCAGTCTGATGTTCTGTATGATGGATAATTTGGTAACAAAAGCACTTTAAAGTTTATTGGCTCTTCACAAGGCCTAGTTTCAAGGGTGATTAAACATCTCATTATATCCGGTAATGTTAATTGCAGTTTTAATTTTATTTGTACGCTGACATTTGCTTTGGCTAAAAATAGTGTTTGTAATTGGGACTGAAAGGGGGAACTGGAGAGAGATTTAGTAGATTTTTTTATTGGGAAGGGGAAGTGGGGAGATACCTGTGGCAGAACAAAGCTGCCTGTTCTGATCAGTCTAAAATGTTGATTATTCAAGAAAGGGCATTTTAAACTGATCCAAGGCACACTTGGTTAGATTGCAATGTGGTTAACACTTTGTTTGTGTAGCTTTAAAAACACCATATTTAAATATCATATATAAATCCATCAATGTGCCTAAATCTGACATCAGCAGGTTCTTCTTCCTCCTCTGCAAAGGTGTTGTTTGTGTCATTGAAGCCTTAGGGTTTTAGTTTTTACAAGTTTGTCTAAAATCTTGCAGCTCTTAAAAGTGACACAGGGATTTCTGTTCCCATCCCATGCTTCCATAGCAGGAGAAAACCAAGCTGAATTACCAGGGCTTGCTGGACTTGAATTGAGAAAGGAAAAAATGTTAATATGTGTTTAAAAGCCACAAGGACAACATGAAACAGAGGAAAGTGCAAGTCTGGAAATAATTTATTTGCTCTCTGAATAATTAAAAAGTTATTGTGAGGTACGTGATAATGCATGTAAGGCCTCAGCTTGTTGACTATGCTAATTTATTCAGTGTATTAGAGCGGCCAATTAATGTTCTCCTAACAATGTGCCAATTAAACATTCTTGCATTTAATTAGTGATTCCTCTTAGTCAGTTTGCCTTGAGATAAACATTACAGAGCACTTTTCCCACGTGGTGACCCTGGCCAGGTTCATTTGTGGGCAGTGCTGGGTTGTGGCTGCCCCTGGGTCCCTGGCAGTGCCAAGGCCAGGCTGGACACTGGGACAGTGGGAGGTGTCCCTGCCATGCCAGGGTGGCACTGGGGTGGCTTTAGGGTCCCTCCCAAGCCAACCCAGTCTGGGGTTCTGTGGCTGCTTGTGAAAGGTGAATCCTGATGAACCCCAGAGGAAATTGCAAATGGCCCCACAGATCACCCTGTGTGTTCATTTGCATGTATGTAAATGGCCTGCCTGCCATCAGGGCTGCCACAGCTGCTGTGGCTGTGCCAGAGAGCCTTGGTGAGGCTGCTCTTGCTTTTGGGGGAGTCATCCCAACCTCTGACACAGCCAGACTCAGGATATTGTGGGATGGCACAGCCTTTCCTTCCCAGACGTGTTTTGGAGATCAGCATTAGCCTTTGCTGCTGTCTGGGGGCAAATTAAAGCCTCTGAGAGGTGGGAAGGTTTCATCTGTGGAGGCACTAACAAAGAGAGCTGCAGCGGGTTTCTTAACGAGGCGCCTGTAGCAGGAACAACAAGGTGGTTTTAATGATGCCTTTTCTGCCTTCACTTGCAAAATGATTCATCAATTGCCAGAAATACTCCTCAAGAGGTGCCTGTTGGGTGAAGGATGCATCAGCATCTCTCCCAGCAGCAAGCAGCGCAGTTTGTGCCTCCTGTCGTCATCTGTGACCTGTGGTGGGTGCAGGGCCAGAGCAGGGCTGTGGGGAGCAGCGAGCCCTGCACACCTCACACCTGGGTCACGGGGACATTTCCTGAAAAATCCCTTTGCTAGGGCTTTTCTGCTGAGAAACCTCAGAGAGGAAATGGAAACAATCATTATGTGATTGCTTGGAGTGTGGTCTGGAGGTTGCTGACCAACAGGTGCATCTTTGATTGGTTCCATGCGAATTGTTTTTAATTCATGACCAATCACAGCCAGCTGTGTCAGGCTCCCTGAGTCTGTCATGGGTTTTAATATCATTCTTGTCTGGCCTTCTGATGTCTCCTTTCTCTTTCTTTAGTATAGTTTTAGTATATAATTTTCATATAATATAGTATATGCCATAATATATATAATAACAATACAATATAATACTATAATAAATGTAATAATATGTGTAATATTTTATATATTATAGATCATATACGTTACATATAAAATATATATGATATATATTATATGTTATATATTATA
>JAWWMS010000031.1:1544630-1578162 GCA_035048045.1 Chlorospingus semifuscus
TGGGGCTGGGCCTGTTCCCTGTGCCCAGGGCTCTCAGTGGGGCTGGGGCTGTTCCCCTGCCCAGGGCTCACAGTGGGGCTGAGGCTGTTCCCCCCCTGCCCAGGGCTCACAGTGGGGCTGGGGCTGTTCCCTGTGCCCAGGGCTCTCAGTGGGCCTGGGGCTGTTCCCCCCCTGCCCAGGGCTCACAGTGGGGCTGGGGCTGTTCCCCCTGCCCTGCAGAGCCTCCCTCCATGGATGCCCAGCTCTGGGCTCTGTGTGTGCAGCTCTGGGGTTCTGTTTGTCACAAACCCCTGGCACCTGGTCCCTGCATTGCTGCTGCACCTTGGGACAGCTGTAGCTGTGCACGTCACCCAAAAGTCTGTGCCCTGTCTGCTCCTGCTTTCTCCATGGCACACATAAAGCTTTTATCTCTCCTTTTGTGGACCAGGAACGACAACCTGCTGTCAGCTGGGCTGACCCCAGTGCCACAGCAAAAGAGAGAAAGGGTAAAAATCCTTTCCCAGAGCTTTTACAGCAAGGGCTGTTTGCTTTCCTGCCCTCCTGCACGGGGCACGCAGAAACTGCATTTTGCTAATTAATGCCTCGCTTCTTTTGTACTTTTTGTCTAATTGGTACAGAAGATGGAGGTGGTTCACCATGAAAGAGCATCAAGTGTTTTGTTGAGCTGCTCCTGACAGTGCCTGTTCTGTGCAGTGATGGTGCTAATGACAGAGCCTTGTTCACTGACACTCTTCCCAGGAGAGGATACCAGGGGATGGATAATTGGACATACTGGAACCACCTAGAAACTTTTATATCATTTTATATTGAAAAGATAATGACCATTTCTGTCTTGAAGTGACCTAAAACCTGTAGAAAGGCACTATGCCAAAGCACATGGAAGCTGGGTCCTGTCTGCCTCCTGACAGACATTTGTCAGAGGATTCCATATCAATTTGGGATAAATTTGAATGTACTCCTAGCTGCTTACTAATTCTGGGTATTAGTGCCTGTCACAGCCTGGCTTGCATGCAGAATGAGAGCTTGTGTTTTATGTCTGTTATATCTGAACAGCAGCATTGCATTTTATCAAAAAAGGAATTAAAAAATCAAAGATTTTAACAAGTTGGGATCTGGAGAGGCTCAAGAGAGATCCCAGCAAGCTCCACTCTCTGTGGGCATATGGGCATGGGACAGTGAGGACAATCCTGGCTGTCACTGGGTTGTACTGAACAGTCAGTTCTCCCTTTCTCCCAGCAGTGTTCAGGTGGGACATGGAATTCCAGAGCGTTTTGGGCTGGGAGGTTCCTCACAGCCCATCCAGCCCCTGGCAGGGACAGGGACAGCCCCTGCCCAGGCTGCTCCTTCCCCCTGCTGGGGCTGCAGCTTCTGATCAGGAGCTGTTTCCCTCTGGTGGGTTTTCAATCCATTTCTTGTACCATTAATGTTTTTAGCAGCCCAAAGCAGAATGATTTTTCTGCTGTCAGTGGGACATGAAGAAGGTGCTGCAGGAGAGGGGGTGCTGAGGAAAGGGGAACAGAGGAGATCCCAGTGACCTGCTCCAGCACACTGCATACAGGGCTTTGCTTTGCTTTGCTTTGCCTGCAGGTTTTTGGACAGGTGCAAGTGGAACCTTCCAGAGAGCTGGAGCTGGGAGTTCCTCAAGGTCCACACAACCCAAACAACCCTGCTGTGATCCCATGGACTGTCATTCTGAGCAGTGTCAGTGCCCTGCATTCCCCCAGCCCCAGGGAACGTTCTGTCTGTGTGTCCAGAGTGGCATTTCCTCAGCCAGCCCTGGTGTGGAAGTGTGGCACACCCAGAACTGGTTCCAGCAGGAATTTTTCTACATTTTTAAATTTACCTCCAGGGTTTTTTTACTTATATATTTAGGAAGATGTAAATACTTTCCATTTATGTTTAGTTAAATGTCTTGTAGTGGTGTAATGAAGCTTTCTCACTCCAGCCAGGGGTTTACTGCTCCTTGCTCCCAGGAGCTGTTAATTACTGATGGGATTTTCACTCCAGTGGGATCCTGTCCATGTGTCCCAGTTCCAGCGCTGGCTCATTTTTATTCCCTATTTTTCTGTGTAATTGTAATGGATTTTTTGTTCTCATAAAAAGTCATTTCATACCTGGGGCGCTGAAGCTTGATGGTATTTACACATGCTAGCTGTTTTTTAAATGGCAACTCCATAGACAGAGTTTAATTCTTTTTGTTAGATTGAGATCAGCAAAGGTTCATCCCCAGAGGGTGCTGGGGAATGGGCACAGGAATGGGCACAGCTCCAGGAGCCTTTGGAAAACCCTCCCAGGGATGCCCAGTTGGATTTGGGGTGTCTGTGCAGGGCCAGGGGCTGCTCTGGATGATCCTTGTGCATCCCTTCCAGCTGATGATTTTCCATGGTCCAAACTTCCTCAATTTTTAACTTGACTTCTGTCATAGTGTAAATGGCACTAGAGAAAGAAATATATGCAAAGTCAAAGCAGAATTATTGTAGTGAGAGCGCTTTTCCACCTGCCTCACATGACAGGAAGATGTATATGTGATTTATTGCTGTTTTCCATGGAAGGACACCATTTTCCTGGGTAGAATTACAAGTGAAGCAGCAAGAATCTCATCAGTCACCCAGCCATGTTTCTGTGACACGTACAGCTTGCAAGTCAAACACTGAAATCTTTATTTGAGCAAGATTGTCCTTTGTCACAGTGCAAATTGTGTTTGAGTAAGGAGTTAATTGCAGAATTGCTGGTTCTAATGGGGAGCCATGTTAGGGTAGGAGCTGTCACAGGGGGACTGGAACAGCAGGAATTTAGATTTTGGTGGGTGTTTGGTTAATTCATAGCAAACACTTTGGGATTCTGCACATCCAGGTGTGCAGCCCTCTCCACCAGGAGTTCATCACGGTGAATTCTGAATTAATAGAAGTCTGAGCAGTGGGTGGGTTTAGGAACATCCAAATTACAGAGGAGATTTATCACTTCTGGGCATTAAACACAAACCACCGTGACTGGAGCTGCTCACGTTCCTGGCCTGGAGTCCCCAGCACTCACAGCAGCTTCTCCCAAATGCTGTCATCTTTTCAAGGTCTATCAACCTGGAAATTGGCCCTGGCTTTTCCTGAGATGCAGCTTTTCCCTAGCAGCAGTTGGACTCCTGTCTGTCATCCCCAGTGAGGATTTTTGGGAGTCTCTGTCCCATCATTCCAACAAATCCACCTGGGCAGGACTTGGGATGGTGCTGACCCTGCTCCTGCCCCAGCCATCAGTCACTCACCTCCTCAAATGAAATAAGAATTCTGTCTAGCTCTGAGGAGCTGGAGTAAATCAGGGACATGCAAGTGCTGACTGGGAGGCTGGAGGTTTTCCAGGCTTCATCTGCAGGATGAACTGGGGAGGATTTATTCGCCCTTTCATTCCTTGACAGCTTTGCTTTCACTCGTGGCAGAGGTTACAACAATCACACAGACTGTTGGGAAAGTATTAAGATTAATGATTTTAGGTGTAAACTGTTTCTCCCCGCTCAGAAGGTAAAGGGATAGCAAAGTGGGGCAGCTCTTGGCTTTGGGATGGGATCTGGAAGGTGCTGTCCCTTCACAGGAGGGGTGGAGGTGCTTTCCAGAGGGACTCAGGGGCTGAAGCAGCTGCTGCTGGGACAATTGTATATATTGGGCTTCAGGAACTTCACAAGGCCAAGGAACATGCAGCAGAAGGAACCTATGGCTTAAAAATGTTGGAGAATATTTAGATGAAAAGACCTGAAGTATTATTAACCGTTTAATTCCATTTACCCAGCGCCTTCTGCCACCCAGCACCGATGGTTTCTATGCTGACTTCCCTATAGAGATAAGAAAACTTGATATTAAATACTACAGTATCTTGTTCTGCATATGATCTGAATTATTAAATGGCTTTTAAATTATTTGCTGCAGGCAGAATCGTCGCAGTATCTATTTTATCTTTTATCTGTGCTGATCATTTGAGCTCGTGCTGTTAGGCTCGTGTTTGCTGACTGGATAAATGTGAGGGAGAACCCAGTGAGGGACTGGGATCTGCTCTGGTTTCAGTGTCTCAGGGGCCCCTTGCCTGTATTGACCCTGGTGCTGCTCTTTATGCTGGGGTAACTGCAGTGTTTGTGCTGCTGTGGATCTTCAACAGAAACATGAGCCATCCTTCTTACCTCAGCACAGCTGTGTGTAGAATTTCTTTGCTCAAAGAGTGAATTTTTATTGTGACTACCTTTAAAAAGTAGGCTATAGGCATGGATGGGTTATAGGTGATGTTTGGATTTTGGTTTTCCTTGGTAGCTTTTTGTTTCTGCTTGGTAGGCAAAGGGCAGCAGAGATTTTGACAGATCAGAAATTTGGCAGGGGTTGATATAAAAGATGGATCTGACAGATCAGAAATTTTCACCCCAGGAAAAATAAATAAAATTTGGTTAAAAATGTATAAATGGGAGAAATAAACAGGAAAGGCCTAGAAAGAAAGAACAGGCCCTTGTGCATGGTTTGTGACATCTCTTTTGGACCATTTTTTGGTGCTTTTTTCCTGATCTCTGTCTCTCAAGGCAGCCTCCTAAATAAACTCAGAGGCAGTTGAAGCGGGCTGTGAAATGAGCTGGTACCCACAGCAGCAGTGCAGCCCTTATTGACTTTGGGGAGATAAGGATCAGGGCCCCTGTGTAAGTTCAATTCATACAATTACATGGAGGAGAGTGAATCACTGGGGAAAGCAAACTCACTGAGAACTCTTTCAAGATGGGATTTTCAAATTGGGCCAAAAGGAAATGAGGTGTCCAGATTCCATTAAAATAGAGCTGAGAGCTGGAGCACAACTCTCCCAGTCCCTCCTGATAAACAGCTCAGGAAAAGTTCATTGTGGCTGATAACCTTGGAGGTTTGGAGCTCCACTATCAGCATCAGCCCTGACATGAAAGAAGGTGGAAGGCACAGAACCCACTTCTCTGGCATTGGTCCTGAGGGATGTGTGGCAGCAGAACTTCCCCTGGGGGAGGACAGGGAGCACTTCAGTAGCTGCTAACAGCACCATTCCCCACAAAACCTGCTTGAAGCTGCTGTTCAGGGACTTGCAAACGGCCTTAAACAGCTCCTGCCATTGCAAGATCTCCTTGGGAGTGCTGTTAGTGGGGCACTTAAGCATCTGCACTTTCCTTTCACTGCTCTCCAACCTGATGTTTGTGCTTCTCCTGGGCAGAGGAGGAGTTAGGGGCAGGAACAGCCAGGGCTCTGTGGGCTGTGCTCTCAGACTAAACCTGAACATGACGCCCCTCCTGGGATCTCCCTCCTGCTCTGAGTATTTGGATCAGCAGAATTTGCTTTGCTCTGCAGTTTGTATAGATCATGGCACTGGAATGCAGCACTGGGGTTCAGCTGGTTCTTATGAGAACTGGCAGAGGTTTTGCCAACAGCCACTCCTGGTGGGTTGTGAGATGGTTCCCCCCTGCTCCATCCCACATTCCTGTGCTTTTCCCAATGGGCACATCCACAGTGATGCTTTGTGCCCTGGGGTTTTGTGAGAGGGCTCCCCCTGCTCCATCCCACATTCCTGTGCTTTTCCCCATGGGCACACTCACTGTGATGCTTTGTGCCCTGGGGTTTTGTGAGAGGGCTCCCCCTGCTCCATCCCACATTCCTGTGCTTTTCCTGCTGGGCACACCCATGTGATGCTCTGTAGGATGGGGACACGGACACAGGTGTGCCCGGGGACTCGCCCTGTGCCCATGCAGGGCACAGCTGTGGTAGAGACTGGCCAGAACAGCCCTCGCTTGTTTGTGCCAATGATTTCAGGAATTCCACTGCAGTGGTTTGTCCTCAGCCTGATTTTCAAGGTTGCCAGCACAAAGCAAAAAGGGTTGCCTGATTTGAACTCAAATTCTTTTTTATTGCTGCTGACCCAGATTGTCAGGGGCAATGGGGCAGGTTTATGCCTTTCTCTCTGGATCCCAGATTTGCTGAAATATTTCCAGTTTCACCCCTTCATAGAATGAGTCCCAAACTGCTGCTCTTTTCATGGCCAGCTTTTAGTGACCCAGGGCGTAGTCCTGAGCAGGTCTGGGGGTTGTGTGAAAGTGTTGGTGAGTTTGTGCCCCTCATTCCAAGCCCATGTCCTGGGTCAGTCTTGGGTTGTGGGTGAAAACACCCTCTCAATCCAATAAAATGTGATTTAGGTGAGGAGATGAAAAGTGGGTTTAGCTAAAATCCTGCATCCCACACTTGAGTGGGTTATTTATTCTTCAGGGGACTGAAATATTTTACTATTGGGCAACCAAGGGGAAGTAACAGTGCAGAAGTTTAGTTGGGTATGAAATATCTGCTCTTGCACAGCCTCTCGGAACCAGAAGCCAAATGAAAGCCAACAGTGGCTTTCCCCTCCTGTTTTCCAAGTGGCCAATCTCAATCCCTGATTCTGAGCAAACTGGGGAGGATTTTGTCCTCAGTGAAGAGCAGATGAAATACATTTTGAAGGCAATTAGAGTATTTTTATTTTTGCTCACAATAAACTGCAAGCACAATGGAATTGCCAGCACAAGGTTGAAGGTTATTTACTACGATTATATGCCACATGTGATTAATCTCTTCCCCACTTTTTATTCTTTTGTTAGCAAGATTTTAAATATCCAGGGGATCTCTGCAGAAATCTGCAGGGTCAGATTAAAAGGCTGGCAGTACTTAGCACAGGTGGCTGTGTGTGCAGAATGCACTGCCTTAACAAGGTGATTTTTGCTGCTCTCTGGTGACCTGCAGCTCCCTCCAGGACTCAGCAGCAGCAGCAGCTTCCCTGCAATCCTGCAGATCAGCACATCCCAACAAGTGTGTGCCTCTAATCAGGCCATTTTCCCCTGCAGTCCTCCCACAGCACTGCTCTAAAAAGATGATAAATGACAGAAAAGAGAGGGAACACAGGGCCTGCTATTCCCCAGTGGAAAGGAATGTGTTAAACACTGCTTTTCTTGCTGGCTGCTGTTGGAGGCTGCTGAGCCCACTGGGGAGTGTGGCTCTGTCCTCCCCCATGGCCCTGTGTCCCTGTCACCTCCACTTTCACCAGTGCTGCTGCAGCTGCCCACATCTGCCAGGACAGCCAGGGGACAACAGATCAGGGCACACACACACAGAGCAGCTGGTGGGGTCTGTGTCCACCAGCACAGAGTGGTCAACACAGGCTTGCTCAGAGGGCAAACAGAGCCCCAGAGGGTCTGGAGCCAAGGATGGGAGAGGGACCGAGGGAGGAAGAGCAGGATGGCAGTTCTGGAGGGCAGCCCCATGCACAGGTCAGCTTGTGGTCCCTGAGGAACCAACACCTTGCACCCAAAGTGCTGTGTCCTCTACCTGAACCTCTGCCTGTGTTCTGTACCTGAACCTCTGCCTGTGTTCCGTACCTGAACCTCTGCCTGTGTTCCTTACCTGAGCCTCTACCTGTGTTCCGTACCTGAACCTCTACCTGTGTTCCTTACCTGAACCTCTGTGTTCTCTCCTTGTGTTCTGTACCTGAACCTCTCCCTGTGTTCCTTACCTGAACCTCTACCTGTGTTCTGTACCTGAACCTCTGCCTGTGTTCCGTACCTGAACCTCTGCCTGTGTTCTGTACCTGAACCTCTGCCTGTGTTCTGTACCTGAACCTCTACCTGAACCTCTCCCTGTGTTCTGTACCTGAGCCTCTCCCTGTGTTCCTTACCTGAGCCTCTCCCTGTGTTCCGTACCTGAACCTCTGCCTGTGTTCTCTACCTGAGCCTCTACCTGTGTTCCTTACCTGAACCTCTGTGTTCTCTACCTGAACCTCTCCCTGTGTTCCTTATCTGAACCTCTGTCTGTGTTCTCTCCCTGTGTTCTGTACCTGAACCTCTCCCTGTGTTCTGTACCTGAGCCTCTTCCTGTGTTCTGTACCTGAGCCTCTCCCTGTGTTCTCTCCTTGTGTTCCTTACCTGAACCTCTACCTGTGTTCTGTACCTGAACCTCTGCCTGTGTTCTCTACCTGAACCTCTACCTGTGTTCTGTACCTGAACCTCTGCCTGTGTTCTCTACCTGAACCTCTGCCTGTGTTCTGTACCTGAGCCTCTGCCTGTATTCCTTACCTGAACCTCTACCTGTTCTTTACCTGAACCTCTCCCTCTGTTCTCACCTGAACTTCTGCCTGTGTTCTGTACCTGAACCTCTCCCTGTGTTCCTTACCTGTGTTCTTTACCTGAACCTCTCCCTGTGTTCTCTCCCTGTATTCCTTACCTGAACTTCTCCCTGTGTTCTCTCACTGTGTTCCTTACCTGAACCTCTCCCTGTGTTCTCTGCCTGTGTGGGAGGTTCAGGTAGAGCTGCGTGGTCCTGGGAAAGTGCTGCAGGAATCTGAGGAGATGATGCAAAAGGGGCCTTGCTTTGCACCTTCTGACACCTGCTCAATTAATTATTTTCCAAAGGCAATTTTATGATGTCATGCAAGCTGGAAGCCAGCATTCTGTGGCCAGCCTTGTCCTCGGTGTCCTTTTTTCTGGGTGAATCTTTGCTGCAGAAGAGATCTTGGTTTAATTCATTGTGCCTGCAGCTTTAAGGTTAGAATAGAATATAGACCAGATGATAATTATTGCTCTGAAGCTTTTCTGGAGAAGGCAGCATGAGGGAATGCCCCATTTACATTAAAAACAAATCCAGGAGAAGGTGATGAAGAAATGCTTTCACCATGTTTCTTCTCCATGATCAAAAGACACTTGCCTAACCCCAACATCTAATTGTCACATGATTAAAAATGTATGAGATCTCCTGAACATAGAAAGGCTTGTGTGTAGCAGCACAAATACTTGATTGAAATGCATAATTAATGCTTTCACTCAGCCTCACGTGGAAGCACAGACCAAGGGGGCAGGTTGTCCAAGGAATGGATGGATGGATGGATGGATGGATAAGTTTTTGTACCAAAAAACTGCAGCTGATTAGTGAAACAATGCTGGTAACTTTTCACTTTTAGACAAGGAAAAAGAAGTTTGAAGCTTATCTGTAAATTTTAAGGGGACTTGGACATACTTGAGAAGCCAATGAGTGAAAAAACTTCACAGAGCCCCAGGCACATTCGTGATTTGAACAATTAACTTTTACTTACCAAGAACTTTTTTTGTGTGTAAAAATAAGTAAAAATTGCACATTGAAAGTGGTGATAAAGTGTAGAAAATGCTGTGCTTGTTGCTGAGGGGTGTTGTGTGATGTGACCTCGTGTTCCCCAGAGCCCACCCTGCTCTTGACTCACGTGCAGAACTTCCAGGGATTCAGAAAAGACAACGCACAACATTTCCATAGGTTCAACTGTAAATGATGCCTTTATATTGTACCCAGTGCACACAGATCACTGCTGCTCTCCTTTACCACAGCAATTCAGGAAAATACCCAGAATACGGATTCATTTTAAGCCTGTAAAAAATACAGTTCAGTATTGGACCAAATGTAACTGGCTTGGTAGTTTAAATCTTAATTTCTGCTTTTGGAGGAGCATTAATCCAAATAAGTTTCTTTTCAAGTATATTCCAAGATTCAACTGGTTTATTTCAGTTTGGTAGCACTGAGTTTTTTGTGTCCTAACTGATGGTAATGACAGCTAAATGTCAGCTTCATTTCTATCTTAGCTCAAAATATAAACAGAAAAGTATACAAAAAGGAAAATGTCCTGTTCACACTCTGTGAGTTCTTCTTGCTGTGTACCCTATGCCAAACAGTTTTGATTCTGCATGTGACTCTCAGTCCAAAAGCCATGCTGAGACATTTTTCTCAATAAATTATTTTCCACGTTTTCCCTCTAGTGCAGAGAAAACACTGCTATTAACATAAATGCATAAAAAAACTGAACCTGGAACTTCATTTCATCAAGAAAAAACCCCATGATACTTTTTATATAACATTTTGGATATATTTTATGTCAAAACATGATCACCAGTCAAACTAGTGACGTCTAAACCCAATACATTATTGTGATTTCTAAATTAAAAACATCAGAACAAAACTAAATTTATTATAGCTCTGCCTTCATTAAACACCGTGTGTTGGTGATTTAAACACAACAAAACTCTAGTAATTCTTCAAAAGTGTCTACTAAATAGAATAAAAAGAATAAGAACAATTAACATTTAGTCTGTTACATTAAAAAATTGGATGTACTTATCCCTATTGCCTGTTAGCTTTACCTAAGCCTTCAACTACTACAAAAACAATAATAAAAAAGAAAACTCATTGCTGAAAGTCAAAAACATTCAAATCAGTTGATACAACATTACAGTACGGTCAACTAACATCATTCAGGGTCTCCTTTTCTCGGGGTGGAGTCCTCAGCCCAGGGTCACAGACCTAGTTCACTGCAGGTCCAGAACTGGGGGTGAGCTCGGTGCGATCCTGCCCGCGATGGCTCCGGGCAACGTGGGCTCACCCAGCCCTCCTTCTCTTTATTCAGCACTGGAGTTAGGACAGTGTTAGGTTTAGCACAATAACTAAAATAAAAATTAAAAAAAAAAAACAAAAAAAACAAAAAAAAAACCAAACTGGAGAAAAATAATAAAATAAACAGAGGATGGAAGCTAGGTGAAGCTGCCATTTGTGTCAACCCATTGCGATACGCTATACTAAAAAATCCTGAAATATCCACCTGTCCTCACCGCTCTGCCACGGGCTAGCAAAGTCAAAAATACAAAAGTCTTCAACTCGTCGTTTTTGCAGAATAAAGCAAAAAAGTCTTTGTGCTCCTTACTACCAGAAGCAAAATATCCTCTGAGTTACCACATGTAATAGCTTCTGGATGTGTCGACTTGGGTCGGCTTGGTCTCTGCAGAGCCATCCTTGTCTTTTTCACTGTCACCTTCCCAGAGATTAATAAGTGGAGGGTAGAGCTCGTTCAGGGGGATTGAAGAGGTCTTTTGCATATATTTTTTCAATGAGTGGTGGTAGTTTTTCCTCTTAAACCTTTTTGCAATATAAACAGAGACGGAGGCGAGGCTGATGACGGCAAACATGGATCCCATCACCGCTGCCAGGGCCGTGCTGGTTTCCTGGTCGGAAATATCCAGCGCAAAAGCCGCGTTTTTGGTCGTGACGTTGACACAGGATCTCTGTGTTTGCTGGTGGATGTTGGACACCGTCAGACACACTTCATAATCTGTAGAGGGCTGTAGATGTGTGAGGTTGTATTCGTGGACATCCACAGGGACCCGGGCGGTGTAGGTGATGTGAGGGTTGTCAATCTTCATCGTGGCCGATGACCATTTTAAGTTGGATGTCATGACGTTGGAGTTGACTTTCCATGAAACCAGGATGGAGTGGGACTCTGCTTGTTTAACGTAGATCTTCAGCACCTGGGTGCCATCCAGGAGCGTTCCGTTCACCCGGATGGTAGCGACCCTCGTGTCAGCCCCCTCTATGTTCTGAGCGACACAGGTGTATCTCCCAGAGTCCTCTACCTGGATGTTGGAGATTTCCAAGGTGCCCTCGCTGCTCAGCTTGTATTTGTCAGAGAGGCTTTCCACGGTGACCTTATTGCCCAGAGGGGTGACCCAGTAGATTTCTGGCTCAGGTTCTGCCATGGCGCGGCAATCCAGAAACACCGTCATGCCGATGTCCAGGTTCAGGTGGTTGGGAAAGGTCTCGTGAGAGATCATTGGAAGACATTGCTCGTTTGAATCCTGTATCAGCACCTCCTTCACCTGCTGGCCCCGGTACTCTGGGGGCATGGCACAGAACATGGAGAGAGGCTCCATGAAGCGGATGTTGGTTTTGTTGGAGTTGATCCAGTGGATGACGCAGTCGCACCTGAGCGGGTTGCTGTGGATGCTGATCTCCCGCAGGTTGGGGAGGGATTCCACTGTCTTTTGGTAGACTGCATTCAAGGCATTGTTGTTGAGCATCAGGCTCTCCAGGGCGGGGACGTTGCGGAACGCCAGGCGATGGATGTAAGACAGCTTTGGGTTGTTGGTGGCCTCCAGCTTCGTGAGCTCAGGCAGGTTGTCCAGCGCGTACCTGTCGACGGACACGAGTTCTCCCATGTTGTTGATCCCAAGCTCTTTCAATCTGAGCATGTTTTTAAAATCCCCTTCTTGAATTTTATGAATTGGATTTTTGTTGAGATCCAGGAATTTTAAATTGGGAACTTTCTCAAGCGCAAGCTGAGGAACTTTTACCAATTTGTTGTCATAAAAAGAAAGACTTTCAAGACTATCCAAGCCTACCAAGGCGTTGCCAGGAATGTCTGTGAGGTACATACCTGCCAAAACTAGACTCCTTAAGTTTGAGAGTGGTTTGAAATTCATATCAAGTATTCCAATCACTGGGTTTTCTCCAATCATGAGAATTTCTAGGTTGGGAGTAGAATCAAACCAACGGCTGTCAATAACCTTTAATTTGTTGGAGTTGAGGTGTAATCTCAGAAGATTTTTCAGGCCAGAGAAGGCGTTTGCAGAAATGCTGCTGATCTGGTTGTGGTTTATGTAGAGCTCCTGCAGATTGCAGAGGTCTTGCAGGCAGTAGTCAGTCATCTCCGTGATCTGGTTCTCCTCCAGGTGCAAAGTCGTGAGCTGAGTGAGGTTGGAGAGCCCCACATCTCTGATACTCGTGAAGTTATTCTGTGAAAAATCCAGTTCTGTTAAATTAAAGAGCTGCTGGAGCTCGTCTGTGGTCTTTGCAATGTTGTTGCTCTGTAACAGGAGGACTTGAGTGTCACTGGAGAGGTTGCTGGGGATTTTTGTCAACCGGAGGTCGTTGCAGTCAACTGTGGTGGCTTCCCTGTAGGTTGACTGAGGTGTAAACCAGGGCCTGATTTCACAGACACAAAGCTGTGGACATTCACTGCTCTGTATGGAAGACTCAGTTAATGAATTCATTAACAATTCTAGCACCAACTGGCACACAGTTAAAACAACTCTAACCTTTGCCATGCTGGCCAGCGAGGGGGTTCAGCTCCCCGGCCCCCTAAAATCCCCACGGAGGAAGGGGGTGATCCCCTGTCAGGCAGAAAACGTAAAGCTTGACGTCTGAGGTGAAAGGCTTGGACATCCAGAAAGGTGAAAGATGATTTTCTGAGTTTAGTGAAGTTAAGAAATGCTCTGAAGACTCTCAGCTGCTCCTCAGTGTTTTAGAATCTTCTGTAAATCAGTGCCTGAAGATGGTCCTGAAAGCAGATTAGGGTATATGTTATGCTCAGCTCATATACAGATCATCTATTATTTAGTTTCTTCAACCTTTGAAAGAAAATATCTGAAAACAATAATTATTTTAACAGTAATCTCTTCCAAAAATTTCAACCTGGAGTAGGTAAATTATGTAGGGTTTGGAACTCTCTCCTTCTTGGGGCTTACATGAAAAATCTTTCAGAGTGAATTATCTAAAAATAAAACTTTGGGATGGGTACCTTTCAGATTTACCCTGCAGGAGATGTTTGAATGGCTTGGGAATGCTGAGGGTGGAGGATGTGCTGGTGAGCAAAGCAGGGTCTCAGACAAGCATCAACACCCAACCCCTGTCCCCAAGGCTGGGACTTCAGCTGGGTGGAATTAAGGCTCAGGAAGCTGCTGGTTTAGAAGTTTGAAGCTAAATGCTCATGAACTTTGCCAAAATTTATCCCAGTTAATCAAATCAGTTCCAGATAACAGCTTAGATTTAATCCTGCTCAGCACCAAACAATAACAGTAAATTTGATTAAATGAATGTACTGCCCTTATTTCAGCTGTTTGTACTGCACTGTGATGGTATGAACTGCTCACCACAATTCCAAATTGCTGTGTAAGCCCCACATTTGTATCTGCTTAGCCTGAAGCTGTTCATGCAAGAGTGCCTTTAAATTAACCCAGCTGTGTCCAGGCACCTCAGAACATCTGCTGTACCGCGAGGCTCTGAACACATATTCCAGGAAAATCTCCTGGTAAAATCTTTCTCCTTCTCCCTTCATTGGAAAATCACTCTGGTGAGAGCAGTTCAGACTTCTCAAAGAAAAGGTTTGGGTTTTGCTGTGACTAAAATAATCTATTTGTGCTGTGTGGACTCCCCATCCCTGGAAGTGTCCAAGGCCAGGTTGCATGGGGCTTGGAGACACCTGGGACATTGGAAGGTGGCAGGGGAGGCACTGGATGGGCTTTGAGGTCCCTCCCAACCCAAACCACTCTGTGACTCTGTGATGTCTGAGAGAACTCAGTGATGAAATTGCATCTTCTTCAATTAGACCGTAGCAAAGCTTCAACCAAGTCACAGCCCACAAAAGATGGTGCTATATAAAATACTAAAACCAAATACAGCTTCTAAAATAGGTTTAAAATACTCCTCTGGATAGTGGGGACAGGAATCCCATTTGTACAATGCTTGCTTCTGAATCTGATCATATTAAATAATGAAATTACTGTGTTTTATTTTAGATTGCAATGTAGTGCTGCAGGTAGAACACACCCAACAGCAATTTTATTATTTATTTCTATATTGTTATTCTGTGGTTGTGCTTTGGAGGAAGGGGAAGAGGAGTGGGACCCAGAACACACTTGACCCTGTCGAGTCAGATTTTCCGTCTGGTAGCTGAGACTTGAACGGGAGCTGAGCAGACTCTGCTGGAGGGGGGAAACCAGCTGTGGGTCCAACACTCCTTCCCAAATAACTCCCCACTGATGGAAGAATTGACTAAGAATGTTTTAAAAGATAAACCCTAATGGCACTGTGATGGTGGGGAATGTGTTAGTGTGGAGTGATGAGGAGCTGGGGTAGCTGAGCTGTGCTGACTCTGATGGATGCTTCCCTCCACAGCCACACATTTGTAGCTGACCCAAGCCAGCCAATTCCAGGAAAATTGATGGAATCTGAAGTTTTAAGTGATTTAATTGCAGATTTTCAAATGGGAGCGTTTTGCAGTGAATAATGCAGGCAGTGCTTTCCCCAGTGACAATCCCAGGCACAGGAGGTGCCCTGAGCTGCTGTGCCCATCATGGGCTGTCCCCTCACACAGGGACACGTCCCTGCTCCAGCTCTGCAGCAAAGAGGGAGCACTGCTCCCAAAATCCCTGCCTGTGGGATTTCTCCTGCAGGGGATGAAGAAAAGGGAGTTGGAGCCTTACAAATCTGAGGGCCCCAATAATGTTTTACTACTGCTTTAGCCCTGATGTAGCTGCATGAATCACGTAATGCTTTGAAAACCAAACTGCCTGAAAAACACTTCAAAGGTTCCTTTAAAATATGTAGGAGTGTGTCTAGATGTTGCAAAAAAAAAATCAAATTTGATCTTTCTTTGTTGAATATTTATATCCTCTTACTTGCACGTTACAGTCATTGTTCATCCTTGCTAAGAAGGCATTTGTGGGTTTATTGACCAGAGTTCTGGGTTTATGATCACTGTAAATATATGATTTTACAAGTTCCTAGTGGCTTGTTCTCTTCTGCAGCTATTTTCCACTGCAAACGGATTTAATTTCCTTTGACTGCAAATTTAGAAACAACCCACACGTTGCTTTCCTCAGTCCCTCCCAGCCCAGGGCAGCTTGGATGAAGCTGGAAATGCAATTGCAGGGTAGCCAGAGAGTGAATTGTGAGCAGCAGGAGGGACAAGCCAAGTCATGGCCTTTGGTTTTAGCTACCTGAGCTGTGTAAAACCCCATGCACAGCCCTGCCCAAAGCTGCAGAGGCAGCAGAGCAGCCACCAAACCCCATCCCTTTGCTCCCCAGGATTCCCACATCTCCAGCACTGATCCCAGACAGCTCCGCAGTGTTTGGTGTCACTGAGGGTGTGAAGGAAAGCTTTTAGCATTCCCTGCCTTCCCTCTCATTTGTTAGATTCATATTTTCTGCTGTGCCAACCCACAACAGCAGTTGTAACAGCTGGTAACTTGATATCAGCAGAAATAATGGCTAATTTTATGTGAGAGATATGGAGGGAATTATTTTACTCTGAGCTAATTAAATGCATTTTCCGTGGCACTGCTCAGTACCCAGTGCAGGAAAAAAGCCACATTTCTGTCACCAGCAAACCCACAGCAGCTGCTGGGCCATGGGCTTGCTCCTGCTCCCTGAGGGCAGAAACAGGAGCATCATTCCTGCCTCCCATCCTGGAGCTGCCACGGGGAGGGGTTTAACTCTTCCCTTCCCACCAAAGTACTGAGAAATGGTTAAAACTGAGAATTTGTTTGGCCCATGAGGATGGGTGTTTGGTTATGGAGTAGAAGGTCCTCCATCTCAGTTCTCCATGGGAAGAGGCGTGCCCTGCCAACCACAGCCTTACTGGTGGCTCCTAAAGAGTGAGGTTGGATGGGTGATTGGGATAAAAAATACATTTAAACCCCCAGTGCAGGAGAGGAAAATATGAAGGGACAAGCACGAAGTAAACTGTTCATTAAAAGTGTTCACACTTAACCTGCCAACTAAAGAGAACAGATATTACACATTTTTGCTTGGTAATAGGAAAACAAAGTGTTGTCACTTCCCTGACAAGTGTATTAATGGTCACTATTAAAATTCGCTGAAAAGAGCAACAATCTTGTTTGCACATGGATATCTGGGTGCAGTTTGGAACAGTGATGCTGCCACAGCAAATCCTCCCTGTGCACAGCTACGTGGCTCATTCTTGCAGAATTTCTTTTATGATTGCAGTAGCATCAGCCCAGATTTTGGCAGGCACTGAGCCACCTGCACTGAGTGTGCCCAGGTACAAGTTGGAAGGATCAGACACATGAAAAAATTACCTCAGGCTAAGACAAGCAATTTATTCTGCAGTTGCTGGGAGCCAGGAGCACAAGCTGATCCCCCATTCCTCCCCTTCCCCAGGCTGAGCCTCAGTTCCTGAGCTGTGTGCTGGAAAATTGTCTGTGGTGCCAAGGGCTGGTGCAGCTCCTGCATCCCCATCTGTGACCGCGCTCACAGGGGGCTCAGGCTGAGGGAAGAGACACAGATCTGACTCCATGCTTCAGAAGGCTTGATCTATTATTTTATGACATATATTACATTAAAATTATACTAAAAGAATAGAAGGAAAGGTTCCCCTCAGAAGTCTGGCTAAGCTAAGAATAGAAAGGAATGAATAACAAAGGTTTGTGGCTCGGATAGAGAGTCCAAGCCAGCTGACTGTGATTGGCCATTAATTACAAACAACTTTTGTCACAGACATATTTTATGAAAAATCCCTTCCTTACGATCTTTTCTCCTCAGAAGCTGAGAGGCCTCAGAAATGAAATGTAAACAATGGTTATCTGCTGCTGTGGAATGCAACAGGTGCATCTGGGATTGGTCTTATGTGGTTGTTTGTAATTAATGGCCAATCACAGTCAGCTGGCTCGGACTCTCTGGTCAGTCACAAGATTTTATTGTAATTCCATTCCTTTCCTTGTTAGCCTTCTGATGAAATCCTTTCTTCTATTCTTTAGTATAGATTTAATATATAATTTTCTTTTAATATAATATATGTCATAAAATAACAAATCAGCCTCCTGAAACATGGAGTCAGGATTCTCATCTCTTCCCTCATCCTGGGACCCCTGTGAACACCACAAAGGCTTTTGTGTGTGCTGGAGGTAAAACCTGCTGTGCCATGCTCTGCCCTTCAGCAGCTGTGCATCCCCTTTTTTCCATGGATAAAACAGGGATTTATGGATAAAACAGGGATTGGTGCCGTGCTCAGCTGAGCCAGAGCCTCTGACCAGGCTTTGGGAGGGAGAGGCTCTGAAACAGGAGCAGCCCCTAAATCCCAGCAGCAAGCTCAGCACTAAGCCCAGCCTAAAAGCAGGTTACTGAAGTCAGTCCAGCCAAGAGCATCAGTGACCTTGTGCATCCTAGAGAAGGAGAAGTTGGAGTTCAATTTCCAGCCATGGAATGGGCTCCTTCCCCAGGAGTTAAATTTACAAGTGCAATCCTGTGTATTTAGAAAAATATTGAGGAATAATGCTTGGTAATAAGCCTTTTATAGTGAGGTTTTTAAAGTCTCCAGTGGCATCAGGAAATAAGCTATTTACAGGTCTGAATTGTGGAAAATACAGAAAAATCAAGCTGAAAATGATGACAGTTGAAGGAACGTGAAAAAATCTGAACGTGGGAGCTGAGTATTAAAAGGAAATAGAGAAACAAGGGCCCATAGGACATGTAATAATGGTATAAAGCCTCAAAACACATCTTCAGGGATTTATAATATTAAAGTTTTGAGGGTTTTTTCCCTTGCAAACAATGCCTACTTTTTCTTCTCATCTGTACACACATTCCATCAAAATAAAGCCTGTGTTTAATTTTGGGGAAAGCTCTGGTGAGAAGGTGATTTGCTGTATCTGGAGACAACCTTAGCATGCTTTATCTGTGTTCTTTTGAAAAATACTACTCTTATCTCCACCAAAGAACTGCAAAGAGCATCCTATTCATAACATCTGTGCTGCAGAAGCAGCATATTACAGCTCGGAAATTTGTAATTTATTGCAGCTTATTCTTAAGGCTCGCATCTGATACAGTATTTTTCATTAAAATACTGAAGTAAATTTGCAGGAGAGGGAAAAATGGTTTTCATTCACAGACTGCTGTGGAGTGCAAGGGGCTGGGTCCCCTGCAGGGAGCAGCCTCTGGGTATTGATGGCCCATCAAATCCACCAGAGAATTGCAACCCAGCTTCTGGCCACTGATGGAAAAGCTCTCCCAGATTACCATTAACCAGTCATATTAGAAACATCAGCAATAACAGGGCTTGCCAAACAGTGGGCTGTCAAATTACAGAGGCTGTTTGCTTTAGGAAAGGAAAAAACTTCATAAACCACTTCATGGCCTTGAAACCTGAAAGGTGGGATGTGTTTGTGCAGCAGGAATATTCTTATGCTAGGAACACAAATTATTATCGGTTTTTTACTACATTTCTCTTCCTGAATGAGTTTGGGACAGTATAGGCTGTTCTGTTGTCCAGGACTTGTTTTCATGTCCTGCTGACAGGAATTGTGCTAGGAACACAAATTATTATCGGTTTTTTACTACATTTCTCTCCATGAACGAGTTTGGGACAAGATGGGCTGTTCTGTTGTCCAGGACTTGTTTTCATGTCCTGCTGAGAGGGCTCAGTGTGAATGCAAAGCTTTGATTCCATTTGATGCAGAGGAATCCCACCTGTGACCACTGTTCTGGTTCCACATCCTCAGCAGAGCATAACTAATTTGGGAAGATCTCTTCCAACTCTTTTTGCATGTTGTGTATCTGCTGGCTGATGAATGAAAGGAGACCAAAGGTGCAGAAATTCTGCTTTGGCTTCTTACCATGTTTAAAGAGTAGAAATGGATTGAGTCATGGCACATTTGGGATCTCAGAACCACGTGGAAGGATCTGAGCATCTTTGTAACCCATGGGGGCACCTCCTCCCCAAGGATTTCATATAGAGCAGCTCAGAAAATCTCTGCTTCTTACTGTCTATCAAAATCAGCACAATTCAAACAAAAACCTAGAAAAAAAAATGAAAGAGGACAAAGGGCATGCAGAGATTGGGTTGGATTGTGGAGCAGAATTCCCTTTTTGTGTTTTGACCACTCTGAGAGCCAAGGAGCTTGGCCAGTGGAAGCAAAGTGTCAATAAAGGAGCACACAAGGAATATTTTTAACCAGGAGAAAGAGGGCTGCCAGAACTCCAGAGGATTTTCCTGAAGGAACAGAAAATCCTTTTCCTCCCTTTTTGCTGACTGGCTCCTGGCAGTGTGATTATTTTGCTTCCTACACAGTTCCAGATCAAACTCCAGTTTTGTGAGTCACTCAGGATCCCCCACAGTTGGGAAAGACCCCGGTGTGTACGTGGTTGTTACTACCACAGAGCATGCCAAAAAAACCCTGTGCTGCACACAGAGCCTGATAAATCCCAACCAGAATGACTCAGGAGATCTGGAGGTATTTATAAATCAACACAATGGTGCTGGCTCTAGGGAATGCATAAGGCTTGTTATTAAAAATTATATGTGCATGGAGCTTCAATTGCTTATCTTCAATTCTTCAATCAAGGGAAAAAAGTTCTTTTTCTGGTCCTTGTTACACTCTGTTTTGATAATTCTGTTTCCTGTGGCTGTAATGTGTGTTAGCATTTCAATTATTAGTGATTAAGTATTAAACTGTATTTTACTATTAGCCTAGATCTATATCTACACAGTTTGTACATGTAGTGTGCTGACACAGACTTCAGCCCTTAGAATAAAACAGACTTTTATTGATTTTTTTTCTGAGTTTTATGCTTACAAAATCCAATTCTCTGTTTCTGAGCTATATATATTTAAATGCTAATAGACCCATATATTGAGCTGGCTGATAAGGGAAGATCTGATAGGAAAGATCGTGAGCATGGCACTAACAAAATAAATGGATTTAGCATGGGAGGTGCTGAGATGTAATAGAAAGGCTGTTAGCACCAAGACAAAGATCTGGAACTCAACCAAGCTGGGAAGGGACAGAACTAATTCCATTAAGTGGCCACAGATTTGGGGTTGGAACTGCTCTGAAGCAAGGCTTGACTGACCTGAGGAAAAGGCTCTGTGCTCTCTCAAAAGTTCCTCTGCTGTGTCCCCTGACCCTCCCCTTTTCCATCAGTCTTTCTGCACTTCTGCTACATGAAATATGTGTTCCCCACCCCTGTTGCATTCCAAAATCACAGCCAAGTGATCAGGGCAGGGAGCTCGGTCAGCTGAGAGTGTGGAACCCCCACAGCCTGGGTTCAACCATTTCTGATCATCACAAAAATCACCTGAATGCTGATGCTTTGCTCCATGCAGAAATCAGGCTTGCTCTGAGACCTTCATGAGGTTAAGAAAGACAGAAAACACATCTTATTCAATGTACTGAGTGTTTAGGAACAGGCTATGAACTGTCCCTGAGCTTTAGTCCTCAGGCTGGTCATGGCCACATCCCAGCTTTTCCATGGATTGTTTCTTTCTTCAGTGCTTGCAAAACACAGAGGTACCAAAATTTCTGCCTGTTGCAGAAAGGAAGGTTTTTCCTCTCAGAATTTTAAGTTATTGGGGCTTTATAGATAAAATCTTTACCTAATTACAGCGATCCATTTGGGCATGATAATGTTTAATTTGTATAAACCAGATTTGTTGCATTTAAAGGGGGCAGAAAGAGAAAGGAAAACAGGTTTGTCAATGAACTTAGAAAAAAACACTGACCTGGTTTTACTTGGTGCCTTTTACTACAATGAACCCATTTAAAGACCTGTTTTCAAGCAGCAATTAAAAAACTTCATTTTTGCAATGGCTTGTTCACCTATGGCTAAGATAAGTTATTTTTCAATGCATTTACAAGTCACTGGTGGCTCTCTGGAACTATCAATATTTACTCTATTTCTGTTAGAATGATGGATCATTTGTAATTTAAAAATTTAACAAGGCCAATCAGTAGCTCATCTGCATCCCAGTAATTGTATGCAGCACATTAGCAAGGTATGAATTTATTAGATAGTTTTGGACTTGCTTAATCATATAAATGATATGATGCATGAAATAACAGAAAATGAAGGATTCATTATATAAATGATAAACATTTTCAAATTATGAAAAGACAATCCAAGCTCTGATTGATTTTATTAAAACAATGTAATGTAAAAATGTATTATTTATTTTATTAAAACAATGTAAAATGTTATTCTACCAAACTTTGGACAAGCTCAGAGATTCTCTCTGAGTAACTCTGAGGTGTTTTGTAGAATTTCCTTAGGATGTGATGTGTCAGACTCCAGGGTGGAGGAGGGAGCCAGGGGATGTCTCCCATGAACTTAACCAGCTTCTCCAGGCAGGAGTGTTCTCTTTAGAGCAGGATAAAATAAGGAAACTCTCAGCTGAAACTCTCCAGTGGCAGGGCTGGAGCTCTGGGTTAGCATCATTGCCACAGGTGGAGCTTCTTTCCCTTGGAGAAGTGTTTGTTGAGGAACCTGGTTTGGGTGCCACCCTCACCTTGAAATGTGTGGTGCTGAAATGTGAGTTTCTGATCCCCAATCCATCCCAATCCAGGTGCCAGACCCATCCCTGCTCCTTCCCCATCCCAGGCTCAGCTGTGCTGCTCCAACATCCCACACCTGCCCTGACACCCTGCTCATCACAACCCAACCCTTTGGGGTGATGCCAGTGGCTCCCAGCTGACCCCAGGCTGGGATGTGCCCCTCCAGAGCCAGGAGTCCTTTGGGATCCCCTCTGGAGTCCCCAGGGATGCTGGGCTGCACTGGGACAGTGCTGGGAAGGGGCTCTGGGTGCCTCTGCAGGGTGAGGAGACCCCAACACCTGCCTGGGGGTGCCTCTGCAGGGTGAGGAGACCCCAACACCTGCCTGGGTTGCCTCTGGAGTGGACAGACCCCCATCCCAACACCTGCCTTTGACCACACCTTGAGTGCTGTGTCCAGCTCTGGCCCCTCAGTTTGGGAAGGACGTTGAGATGCTGGAGCGCATCCAGAGGAGGCAACAAGGCTGGAGAGGGGCTGGGAACACAAACCCTGTGAGGAACAATTGAAGGAGCTGGGGTTGTTTAGCCTGGAGAAGGGAGGCTCAGAGGTGCCCTTGTTGCTCTCCACACCTTCCTGAAAGGAGGCTGCAGACAGGTGGGGTTGGTCTCTGACAGCACCAGAGGACACAGCCTCCAGCTATGGCAGGGAAGGTGTAGATTGGATATCAGGAAGAAATTTTTCATCAAAAGAATAATAAAGCACTGGAATGCTCTTCCCAGGGAAGTGGAATCACCACCTCTGGATGTGTTTAAAAGAGACTGGCCATGGCACTTGGTGCTGTAGTTGAGGTGTTGGGGCACAGGTTGGACTCGATGATCTCACAGGTCTCTTCCACCCTCATCATTCTGTGATTCTGTGTGGTTGTGTGTGCCTGGGCTCAGCCACCAGCCAGGCAAACCCTGCCAGGCACCTCCAGGGGGGCCCTTGGTTCTCCTGCTCTAATCCAAGCTGACAGGTGCCCAAATTGCTGGAATCACCAGAGTTTGTTAAATTAAATACCTGGGAATGAGAGGCTGACTGACAACCTCTGAAATTTCTAACTGAAACCCCCAAGTTGGGTTTGGCTCAGTGTTCAGCAGCTTTGGTTTGGGATTTGTTCAGGGAAATACTGCCCTGTGTGACCCCTGAGGAGTAAAGGGCAGCGCCTCAAGAGAGAAAATTATGTAGTAAGGCTGCTGTAGCCAATAAAATAAGGGAAAAGCTGTTTCTCCTGGCACTTTTATAACTTCAGTGCATTCTCACTACAGCAGCCTGTTCAATATTTCAGCCCTGTTACTTAAACTTGCTCTGCCTTGTTGTTCTGTTAGTTAAAAAGGGAAGAAAAAGGCAATACTCTGCTGCAAACACTCGATCTTTAGGAACTGTGCTCCAGGTAAAGACCAGCTCCTGTTCCTTTAATAATTCAGCCAGATGGAATGCCAAGGAAACACTGCCTTGGAACACCAAATTAAGGTCTTATGACACAGAGGGTGAAGTTATAAAAATATTTTACAGGGGAAGTTAAGAGCAGAGACTAATTCCTGCCTCACTGGTACCAGACTTGTCCTGCCTTCGCCAGGGGGAGAATTAGGCCAACCCAAAATAGGCCAATCCAGTATTTTTCTTCAGTGCCCTAAGCAGAAAAAAGAAAGATGACATCTAAAGAGCAAAACAAAATTTGAATAAAGTTGCAGGGTTTGAAGCAGCAAAGGAAAGGAGAGTGGGGTTCAGGAGAACTTTCAGCTCTCAGCCCTCCATGAGTTCAGCTCTGACCTTACAGAGTCCATTAGTGAAGAACTTAATTACTGAGCTGCAGGAGAAGAACGAGACTGGTAAAGTCTGAGTGACTCAAGCACATCTGCAGGGACTGTTTCTTATCAGAGTGGTCCTGTGAGGTCCCTGTGCAGAACTTAGGCCCTCCAAATCTTAGAAAAACACCATTATTTAATAATTAATCACAAACCAACAAAGCCAGCTCCTAAGCCAGCTCTTTGATTTTCTTCTCTCTTGCCCATCTTTCCTCCCACGTTAATTGCAGAGACAAAACAGAGTATGGGAATATTTGCAGTGGGTTTCCTTGGGTTTCTGCTCTGGCATGGGGCTCTGGCTGCTTCCCACCTCTCCCCTCTCCCAGGAGCCCTGCAGGCACTGCCAACCCTCCCAACAGAGTCAGCACAAAAACCACCCCAGCTCCAAAGTCCCTGTTGTGCAGAACTCGCTCGCTTTTGTGCAGAACTCACAAATGATTTTTTGGGAAAGATGTGTTTAAGGCCTGACTCTGTTAATGACTGCTCTGGAGCACAACCTGGGATTCTGGGTTCCTGGGAGCACCGTGGGTCCCCAGGCTGGCAGGGGCTGCAGGGATCAGCCCTGGCGGGGCTGAAACTCAGGCTCACTGTCCCTGAGCCTTACACAAACACAGAGGAGCAGGGCTGCATTTATGTGCTTCCAAAAACTTTACACAGATTTTCTTCAGTTCTGTGTCTACAAAATGTCTGCCAGGAAAAAATCTGGAGCTTGGCAGGATGAAGCCTCACACGTGTATTGTTCGTGTAGCTATGGTAACCTACAAATGCCACCAGTGTTTCCATTTCATACACAAATGAGGGGACAGCTGTGGGGACCACATGGCTGCCAATGGAATAATATATGTGGACTAGGATGGCTTGGTCAGAAAATTACAACTCATCTATATTAATCAGGGCTTCAAAGAACAGGCACCTCCGTGGCCACAAAGTGCACAGGAAGACAGAGGGATTTTTATTTTGGAGAATTTTGGCTGCTCTGTAAATATTTACAGCATCTTGCTACTTTTTGCTGGTTGGAAAATAAACTAAGATAAATACTGCTCAACCAGAGCTGTTCTATAAACATCACTTAACTATTCTCCTTAGGTTTTGTTTGTTTGGGGTTTTTTTTTCCTGATGCTTGAGCCTGACACAAAGCCAGACCTGGGACCAGGCAAGTCACTCACCTGGGGGAGGAGCAGCTCAGAAAGAGACAGAAATAAGAAAGAGACAGAAATAACGTGGCTCAGAGCTTTGCGAACCAAGTCCCCATTTTCACTCATTGTCAAGATTAACAGAAATAAGAGCTTCAAAAGATTCATAAGAGAAACTAAAAAAAGATTTTAAAATATTGTTTAAATGTGGATGAGTCTCCATCACCCCTAACAACAAGAAGCAGCAATCTGCAGACCCAATAATGCAAACAAATCCCCTTTCAGTGAACATTAAGCCGTGCAGGCTGCAGCAGCAGCAGTACTTGACCATGCTATGATTCATCCAAGGTGTTTGAAGTGTCCCTACAAGAACGGAGCAGGGCTGTGCCGCCCTCCTCGGCAGCAGCAGCAGCAGCAGCCAGGCACAGCCGGCTGCAGCAGGAGCCCAGCTCGCCGATCAGCAAAAGTTTTCCCTCTGCCTTCTGCAGTGCCACGCTGCTGTATCGCTGTGAAACAAAGGCTGCAGCATCCCCTCCTCCCCGCGGCAGGAGCCGGGCTCGGGCACCGGGGGGATTAGCAATGAGTGATGGTGATGGGAGCTTAACCAGTGCTCCTTGAAATTATCCCATTTGCTCCACGAGCTGGAACCAAATACACCCAGAGAACCATGGAATCACTGGCTGGTTTGGGTTGGGAGGGACCTTAAACCTCATCCAGCGCCACCCCTGCCATGGCAGGGACACCTCTCCCTGTCCAGCCTGGCCTTGGGCACTGCCAGGGATGCAGGGGCAGCCCCAGCTGCTCTGGGCACCTGTGCCAGGGCTGTTCCCTGCGAGGTCAGGCTGAACAGAAGTTTCCTTTTACAGCCTGAATTTGGACGGGCTCAGCATTATTTATGGCAGTAAAAAAGGTCCTTCACCGTTCACGTGGAAAGTTGTTATCCTTCTATAATTGTCCAACTTAATGCAAAAGCCAATTTCCTTCAATGATCAGTAGTGTTATCGTGTCTGTTCTAGGTAAATGGAAAAGGCTTTATGGTCAGCACAGTAACTGCTCTAATAACGTCCAAAATGCCTACTGGGAGAGATAATTTTATATGGGCTACATAAAATGTTGTGCAGATAACTTTTAACTGCTGAGGCAGAAGTTGAACTGGAGCTCTTGTCCCGGAGCAGTGGCACAAGAGAGGCTGCAGAGCAGGGGACAGGGACACCAGGGGCTGTGCCCTGGCCCGGGGGGAGAGCAGAACCATCCTGGCTCTCCTCACTTTCCATCTGCACTGCTTTGTCCTTCTCAGTGTCTGTCTTCAATTTAAACTTTGACTTGCAAGACTTTGGGACTCAGTTTAGTTGGATCCTTTGGACATCAGCGGGACTGATGCTGGGTGTGCCTTTGGTCATTCAAAGCTCTGTGATCTCTCTGTGGGTACATCTGTTGGCCAGGACAGGTTTATGATCTCCAGAAATAATGGGTTCCTTTTATAGGGACCCCTCAGGTCCGTAAGGAAAAGACTGAAAGGTTTCCAAACTAGTTTTCATGAAGGGACTCGTTACTTGGGAGCTCTCGCACAGCTCCAGGACAAGAACAGAAGCGCCCTGGGTGCGATCTCTCACCTCTGGACAACATTATCGCCTACTTTGAGTTTAATTCTGCTACTTTCCCTTCCATCGCCTGAAATGGTGGGAGATGCGCCCCGAGCCAGCAGTGGGGGAGAGAACAACTTGGGGAGAGCGAAAATCGCAGGCGAACATCTGTCGTGCGGCCCCGGCGGGGCTGAGCCCGGCACAATGCGCCTGGCTGCTGTCCCTCCTCGGCACGGACCGGGGGCCGGCCCCGCGCTCAAAGGGCCCTTTGACAGCGGCGACAAAGGGGCGGCAGCGGGGCCGGCGCCTTTGTCCGCCCGAGCCACGGGCAGGACCCGCGCTGCGGGCCGAGGAGCCGCCGCTGCCCCGCGCTCCTCCCGCACCTCCCGGGCAGCGGAGTTCCCAAAGAGCCCCCGAAGGGCAGGTGCGAGCGGCAGGGAGCGGCGGAGCAGCCCCGGGCCGCGCTGCCCAGGCCGGTCCCGCAGCCCCCGGCACCGATCGCCGCTCCGCCCGCAGCGCACAAAGCCGCGGCCGCGGGAGGAGGGCGGCGGAGCCGCGGCCCCGCTCACACTGCGCCTTTATGCCGCTCTCTGAAGGGCCATTGTCACACTGAAGGCTCCTTGTCTCCTCGCATTCCTGCGGGTGAATGGATGAGGCAGGACATCTGCCGGGATCCGCTCCCATTCGCATGCAAATGGGGGACGCGGGCAGCGCTGCCGCACCGCCGGCCCCGCGCCCACCGCCGGCTCCCGGCACCGCCGATCCCCCCCGAACCCCGATTTACCGCAAACCGGCCCGGGGAGCAGCGGAGCACCGACAGGGAGGAGGAGGAGGAGAGCGATGCTGCGGCCGAACCCCCGCAGCCCCGGAGGTGCGAGGCGGCCGCAGCCGCGGGGCGGTCCCGGCGCGGTGCGGAGCCACCGCAACCCCGCGGGGACTCTCCCGGGGGGCACCGGGGGCGCGTCCGCCACCGCAAACTTTGCTCGGTCGGTGCCCGGGCCGCAGCGCACATCGCTGCACCGCGGCGCACATCCCGCAGCCCCGAGCGCAGCCCTCGCACCGCGGCGCTCCCGCAGCCTCCGCTCGCTCGCTCGCTCCCCCGAGCCCGGCGGACGCACTCACCGCCGGCCGGGCGCTGCCGCGGTTGTCCCCCGGGGCTGCACATCCGCTGCTGCCGCCGCGGTCCCAGCACGCCGGGATGCCGGGATGCGGGGGCGATGGAGGGATGGATGAATGTATGGATAGATGGATGGATGGATGGATGAGGGGATGGACGGCCGGGTCGCTCCGCGCCTGCCGCCCGCCCCCAGCCCGGCGGAGCGGCGCTGCCGGTGCCGGTGCGCGGTGCCGCCCGCTCTGAGGCGCCGCCGGCGCGCACCTGGGAAGGCGCCGCGGGTCAGCTGACGGGCCGCGCTCCCATTGGCTGCTGCGCGCGCGGCACCGGCTGCGGGGGCGGGGCGAGACCTGGCCCCGCCCCCGAGCGACCCCGCCCCCGGCCTCCGTGCGAACCCGGGGCTGCTGCGGGCACCGCTCGGGACACGGGGAGCGTCCCTGGATTCCTTCTTCTGGATCCCGGAGAGCATCCCTGGGTTGCTTTGGATCCCGAGGAGCATCCTTGCCTTCCTCTGGATCCCGGGGAGCATCCCTCCCTTCCTTCGGATCCAGGGCTAACATCCCTTCCTACCTTCCTTTGGATCCAGGGTGATCATACCTCCCTTTCTTTGGATCCAGGGTGATCATACCTCCCTTTCTTTGGATCCAGGGTGAGCATCTCTCCCTCCCTTCCTTTGGACCCTGGGGAGCATCCCTCCCTTCCTTCCTTCGGATCCAGGGTGAGCATCCCTCCCTTCCTTTGGATCCAGGCTAACATCCCTCCCATTGTTCAGGTCCAGGGTTAGCATCCCTTCTTTCCATCCTTCAGTCCAGGGGAACGTCCCTTCCTTTCTTTGGATCCGGGGGAACATCCCTTCCTGCCATCCTTTGGCTCGAGGGTTAACAACCCTTCCATTGTTCAGCTTTAGGGTTAACAGCCCTTCCATCCTTAGGCTCTAGGGTTAACAGAGTTGAGAGTTCCATCCCTGGGCTCGGTCAGTTGTTAGCAGCCCCCCCAGTGACACACATGTCCCTGGCACACTCTGCAGGTCACTGGGGCTGGCATCAGCTGTGTCACCCTCAGGATACACTACCTGTGTCCAAGACAGAGCATGAACCTGCTGAGTAACTTCCCACCTTCCCTTTGAATCCTGGTTCTAAATGTTTTCAAACTTCATTCAAAGTGGCACAAAGATGTAGTGAGAGAGTTCTGCAGCCTGTCAGGACTCAGACATTTGGGGTTCTGTGCTCTGTGGAGAGACAAACCTCGAGCCAAGGGGATGGGACTCACACCCCCAGAGGGTGCTGGCACTGCCCAGGGAATGGGCATGGCCCCGAGGCTGCCAGAGCTCCAGGAGCCTTTGAAAACCCTCCCAGGGATGCCCAGGTGGGATTGCTGGGGGTCTGGGCAGGGCCAGGGGCTGGGCTGGATGATCCCTGTGAGTCCTTTCCCACTCAGGATATTCCATGGTTCTGTGAACCATAAGAGTCATTTGAGCCTGACATTTGAGGATTTAAAGCTGTCTGTGTCAGCCCTCTGAGATGTTCTGTTTCCTGTTCTCTCCCATTTTCTGTCCTGTCTCCATTTCCACTTACCTTAGTGTGCAATTATTGACTGACACATTTCCTACCTTTCCTTCTGCTGACCTTGGGCTTCACCCACTTCCCTGGCTGGCTCCCAGGGTGTCCTGGCTGAATCCTCACATTGGATCTCAGGTACAGTTCTAGTCTGTGCTTGTGGCTGAACTGTGGCACTGATACAAAAATCAGCTTTTCTTCTACCGTAAAATCTTTATTTCCTGATTTTTATTATTTACTTAACCAACAGAAAGGAAACCTGTGGCAGGGCAGTGCTGTGCTGCCTCATCCCTGTGCCCTTTATTAAGGTCATGGAAGTTCTGGGGTGCTTTTATTGACAGAGCCCCAAAAGCACACGGGATATTCTTCACTTTCCTGCTCTGCATAAAGCATTGCAACCCCATGGGCAGAGTTTGCTGAGCACAACCTGGTGCAAAGGCCCTGCTGTCCATGCCATGCAGAGCTCAGCACCTCCTCCAGGCATGTCCTCAAGTGGTGTCTTGCAGGAAATTATTATAAAGATTTTTTAACATTTTTTAATACGAGTTAACAATAAGTTAAATACATAGCAAATACGGTTTGCAGTAATACTCCAGATTTCCTCCTGAGGCAATGATTTTTTTTCTGAGAGCCCAGCAGGTCACTTGGGTAACAGTGAAAGTGACGTTTTTCATACATAAGGAAATTGAATTTTCAGAAGGAACTCATCAATGTTGTCCAAAAAGACACTTTTCCTTTCTCAGGGGCTGCTCTCATCCGTCCGGATGCTCCTTCCCCATCCATCACTTCCTCCTGATGAGGAAATAATGCAACAGCAGATGCCTCTTGGAAAACCCAGCCTTTTGAACAGCTTCAGGGCTTTGTTTCAGGGCAGGGAATTTATTTTCACTTTCTTAGCACAGTAGCTTCATCCTTGAAAGGCATAAACCTGATGGACCTAAAACCTCCCTGCAAACAAAAAAAAAGGAGGAGAAATACAGCGAGCATTAAAATTTTACAGCCTGAAGCTGGTGTCTTCATTTCCTGGCAGTTTTCACAACATCAAAACACCAGGAATGAGAATAATGTCGAGATGGGAGTTAAAGCATCTCTCATTCCTACAGGCTGCAGATGAGTGTTTGGGTGCAGGAAGGAGCCAAGTGAGTTGCTGGCTCACCAGGGTTCCTCCCCAGGCTGTGAGGTACCAGCAGCTCAGGGGGAGCTGCTGCAGGACCTAGTGCAGGTAGGGGGGTTTGCACTGAGCAGAAGAGCAGTGGATTTGCCTCTCTGTGTCACCTTTCCTGAACTGCTTGAGGAACAACCTCTGCCACTACTTCCCGTCAGGCAGAACTGAGCATTCCTCCAAAACATCCCTGCTCAAGCAGCCTTAAAAGAGAAGGTCCCAGGGAAACAGGAGATTTCCCACTGTGTGGGCTTTCTGTTTGCCCCTTTGTTCCCACCTTCTCTCCTCCTGTGCCCTCTGGCTTCACCCCCTTATTCCCCCATTGTCTTTACACTCAGCTGCTTTCCTTTTTTTGGTTTATCTCTGTCCCAAAGTGCTGTGAAAGGAGTGTGACATTTGCTGCTGTTCCTGCCCTGGCCATGGCCTGGATCTGTACAGTGCCTGGCATTTTGGGGAGCAGGAATTTAAACCTTTAAGAGGGTCTAAATAACTTAAATAATAAAACAATGGAGCCCTGGGTGCCCTGTCACGCACGTCCCTGCCTTTTCTCCCTGGAGCAGACATCCTGCCATTAAGCTGCTTAGCATCCTGAGTGTGTGCATAATCCATTTCCCTGAGCTGTGCCTGGGCATCCTCGTGTGCCACCCACCCACAAACACAGACTGGGGAGTGGGGGCAAGTGGGAGTGACAGGTAGAAGGGGCACCACTGGAAGTTAGAGAGACTTGCTGCTGGAGAGGTACAAATCTTGCTCTGTGCACACAGCAGCAGGTCCTGATGGTTGGAGATTGGAGTAAATCTGTGGGCTCAGGTTGGAGCAGTCAGAATTTTTGGAGAAGGATGATGCTTGCTGAGGTGTGAGACAGAGAAGGAGGAGTTGCAGTCTGTGTGTTGTGCCAGCAGGTTCTCAGTGTGGCCCACACATTTTGGCAGCCAGGTGAGCCCGCTGAGGTTTCTCCTCGCTCAGGTTTTGGATGTGGACACTGATTGTCAGAGCTGCCTGAGTGTGCTGGATTTATTCAGAAAGGTACCAGCACAGCACAAATCACCCACAGGAACTGTGCAAGCCAGTGACCAATTACCTCAGTAAGTGGCTATTTGCATAATGCACTCCCAGTTATGCATGGGGGTGCAATAATTGCATGCACAACTGCTGGGAGGAGTGCAGGTGCAGCACTGGGGCTGTGCCCACGAGTGCATGGGCTGCACAGAGCTCTGGGTGGGAGCAGCACTCACAGGGCTGCTCCAGAGGAAAGGATTTCAGGCTTGGTTGTGTTCTGGAAGGTTCCCTCCCCATGGATGGCTCCCTGGAATTCCATGTGTGTCCCATGAGAAATGACCCAGCCTGCCGTGGGTCTCCCTTCCTGTTAGGGACATGTGGAGGCAGATGGGAACATCTGGGTGGTTTTATGTTGGGAATTGTACAATAAGGAGCTAAAATGACACCCAGCAGTGTTTCTAAAGCAGGTCACTCATTTCACACTCTATTCCATCCCACTTCTCTCATGCATTATGAATTGGGAAGCTTTTCCTTGTGGTTGATGTATGTTTCCCCAAATGATCTGTCGTGTGAATGTTTCATTAGGAGGGACTCTAATCTCATTTCATCACTTTGCAAGGAACCCCCCAAAGCTTCTTAGAAAGCCAAAGCTCCTTAAAGACAGTTGAGGAGTTTCATTGTGAGCACACCATTTGTGTTTATTGCAGGATAAATGTGGTGACACACGGAGCATGAAGCTCCTGTCCAGCCCAGTCCTGTCATGTGCTGATGCATGAACAGCCACGGGAACATCTCTGTGCATCTCCTGATGGCACAGGTGGTGCTGCCCTGGCTCCAGCCAAGCCCCTGCTGTTCCCAGCCACCCTGGGGCAGGGTGCTGCACAGACAGGGCAGCTCTGCCGGGTTAGGCTGAGCTCAGGATGTGCAATTCCTCGTGAGCAGGATGTGAAGGAGCCTCTCTGGGCAGCAGAGAGTTCTTCCTTCCACCCCCTCGGCTGCTGCTTCCCCTATGCCCAGCTCAAAAACCAGCTCTGGTCCTCTTTTCTCAACCTTAGCTCTCCACTGTATTTTGACCGTGTCAAACAATTCAATATTTAAGTATTTTTCTTTTTAAGTATTTGTAGGTATTTTCTTTTCAAGTATACTTAAGTATATTTCTTTTTAAGTATGTTTTCCTGTGTCTCGCTTGTTGAAACCTTCTCAGTGTGAAATTAACTTGGGAATTCCTGGACCTGATGAGGAATTGAGCTGACATCTGTGGCTCTACAGATCTGCTCTGCAGAGAGAAATCCCTAATTGGGTGTTCCTTGGGCAAGCCAAGATCTTTTTAGCTCACTATTTCTGTGCATTAACATTGGATTTCACGTCCCAGTGATTGTGGTTTGAGGATTGTTTCCTGATTTGGTGTGAAATAAATGAAATTCCTCTGCAGCACGTAAACTTACATATTTAATATCTTGGCCGTGTGTTTGCTGCATAGTGACAGGTTTGAAAACCCAAGCACAGCAAGCCCATCCTTCACTGCCTCCTGCCTGCCTCTGAGGCTGGGCTCAGCAAAGAGCAGCGTGAAGGGCAAGGGTTTGTGCTCAGGAAAAAGCAGCATGAAGGTGAAGCAGGTAAAGCAGCTGCTCTGTCCTTCCCCCACGTGGGGATGGATCAGAGGCTGCTGAAAATCCATTTCATTTAAGGAATCAGTGATGTGCAACAAAAATCTCACACTCACGGTCAGTGGGTGCAGTGGGGATTTGGAGACCTGTGTGTGTTAATGAATATATTGTGTGTGTGCTGGGGGCTGGGCAGGACCCTTTGGGGCAGGTACAGTGGTAAATCTGTTTTACAGAAATAATTTCCATTGTAAGCTTGTTCCCTGTGTGCAGGGAGGGTGACAGTTCCTGGAGCCCACATCCCTGGGCTGGGATGGACACAGAGGCAGCTGCCACAGGGGGACCCTGGAGTTTTCTCACCCTGGAGGGGTTGGTTCAGTGGCTGGGTCTGTCACACACACGGACACAGCCTCAGTGTGACGGTGTCCACAGGGGTCTCAGGTTGAGGGGAGAGATGAGGATCTGACTCCGTGCTTCAGAAGGCTGATTTATTATTTTATGATATGTATTACATTAAAACTATACTAAAAGAATAGAAGAAAGGGTTTAATTAGAAGGCTACCTAAGAATAGAATAGCAAAGGATGCTAACAAAGGTTTGTGGCTTGGCTCTGAGTCCGAGCCAGCTGACTGTGATTGGCCATTAATTAGAAACAACCCCATGAGACCAATCCCAGATGCACCTGTTGC
>JAWWMS010000031.1:1656057-1694327 GCA_035048045.1 Chlorospingus semifuscus
AAATAATAAATCAAGCCTTCTGAAACATGGAGTCAGATCCTTGTCTCTTCCCTCATCCTAAGACCCCTGTGAACACCATCACACTTTTGATTTTGTAACAAGTATCTTGGAAATGGTGAAGCCATAGAACAGTGAAATAAAAATAGTCTGCAAAAAGTTCACAAACAAAATGAGCCAGAGTTTTGTAAAATGATTCTGTGGATGTTGTTCCTGGGACTGTGGTTTATTAATAAATATAGATATTCCTGATTTTAAATTAGTGACTTCAAATAGAAACAACATCAGGTCATACCTGGAAAATGAATTTAAATCCAAGCCAGTTTTGCAGCTGTAACTGGCTACATCACGGAGCAATGTCAGATCAGCTTTGTGAATCTGAACAGTAGACTACAATTTTTAAAAAATATCATTATCAAACGAAATTCCTGGGACTGTTCAGACTAGGAATGCCACCTGGGATGCAGCACAAAAAGAAACCCTTGGAACTGGGCTCTTCCCTCAGGCTGGGAGCACAGCAGCCCTGAGCCAGGATGTGTGTGCACACACAGCACCATCCAGCACCCAGGGCAGGGAGGAACCTGGGGCAGAGCCAGCCAGGATCTGCTCCACATTATGTGACCTGGGACTGCTGGACGGGAAAGCAGCTGCTCAGCCTCCAGTGTATCCCAAACTGCATGCTTTACAGCTCATAAGACCTGCAAAGTATTCGGGGAATTTGGAGCACTGGGCAGGATGATGCATAATCATTGAATGAAGGAACAGATTGGCTGCAGTGCTGGATCAGAGGCAGCTCTGGATGTGCACAGCATGGAGCCCAGACTAATAAACCTCCTGGAAGCTGAAGAACTGTGCAGAGAGGCTCTCCAGGAGTCATATCAGCTCTGGCAATACCTGCATTGAGTCAAATTTATTAACTCTGATTAGACACATGCTGGCTGTGCAGTCAACAATCTCCACACACCACAGCTCCCTCCATCTTCCAGGCTCCTTTAACCACTGCTATGCACAGGAAACAGAACTTGGCATGTTCTGTTTAGTTAGTCTGCTCCTCAGGACACAAAAGTGACCCAACAGAGCTGACCAGGCACCAAAAGTGCACACAAAGTCCTTGATATGCAAGCCAAGGGTGTCCAGGAGCCATCCATCCCCTCCATGGAGCCCACCACAGCAGGACTCTGCTCTCCCACCAGGCCCAGAGCCACCCTGGCTCTGCTGGAACGTGTTTAGGGAGCTGTAAAGGGTAAAAGCTCAAAGCCCATACTTCTGTCTGCAGGAATTCAGTGCAAAAGTCAAATATTGCTACTTCTGAAATTATTGTGTATCACTGGAACATTCTTAAGAATGGCTGCTTACTAATTCTTGATACTGGATGTTGACTTCTCACATAAAATTAGTACATAAACGTACATAAATGTCTGTACTTCACAGCTTTATCACAATGCAAGCTGCATTTTCTTTCTTTGTAACTCAAACAGCCTAAAATGCAGACTTACAGAATTTGTGACCTTTCTAAGTCCATCCATTCAGTGCTGCCCTCTGGTTTATTCTGTTTTCTTTAGAGCGGCCCCACACAGCATCAAACACTGTTCCAACACTTCCTCTCACCTCCCCAAGCCATTTTGCTCGCATATATAATAAACAAGTGCCAGGTTCTGCCCTGTGCCCACCTGGGGGTCCCTGTGTCCTGAAGGCAAAGGGGGAGAGGGAAACAACCCCGGTGTCAATCACAGAATATCAAGGGCCCTTAAAAAAACAATGGAGAAGTTATTAACTGTGAAATTCCTGCCTTCCTGGCTCCAACCAGGCTAATCATATTCCTTCCTCTGTCTGAAGCTGGGATAGGAGAGAAACTTAACTATTAAGATTCCCCTGATTATTAAAAACACAGAGTGAAAAACAACCATTGAAGCCTGGAAAGAATGCTACCAGATTGAAGATGTTTCTCAGGATCATTCTCTGAAACAAATGGAGCAAAATACCTACACTTTTTAATATTAATTATATTTTTGCTTTATTCCTTTTCTTCTGGAAAACTTCTGGGTGAATAAAAAAGCTTCAAAATTGGAAAAAAATCTATTTTTTCTGAAGGCAGAGGTCATCTTTTCCTGGAGGAGAAGCTTTCTGTGGAGGCTGATTTCAGCTGCATCCCTCATGCTCACACCACTGGAAGGGTCACATCCAATCCTGGTTCTGTTGTCTCACAGAGCTCCACTCACAATAAGAGCAGAGAGGAGCTAAATTTAATCTCTACTGAAGGCATGATCAGCGTAGATGGAAAAGAGCAAAATGCATATGGAAGCAGAACGAGAACATTGCTCAACTTGCAGCTATTTTAATCTTTTTGCAAGAAGAATCTAAACCAGATTCTTTGCTACTGCAAAAGAAGGAGAAGACATTCCAAGAATCCTGCAGTGTTCCACCCCTCACAGCAGAACCTCCTTTCCTTCTCAGGGCTAATACCACCAGAGCAAGAATTTAGAAGGTTTAGAAGAATTTCAGGGTTCAGAAAACCAATAAACAGATAAAAAGAACATCTAAAATATCAGACTTAGGCATTTCTTATACAATTAGTTGGGATAACATGAAAAAGCTTCAGTGCAATCACAATCCTTGACTTCTCACTCATTAATATCCAAGTTGTACAAGGAGAGGGTCTGAGAAGCAACATTAACAGATCACACCAAACATAATTGTAGATTATACAGTTTGAGATATTTTTGAGATACTTTGAGATATATTGAGGTACTTTTAAGATATTTTGAGACAGAGTGTTATCAGCTTCATGCTCTGTTCTCACAGCTTCAGGACAGTTCTACTCTGAGTAAGAAACAAATCAGAGAAAACTCAAATTCCCCTTTCTGCAAAGTTTCAGTGAGCTGATGCCCATTCACTCCACAAGAAATTTCCTCCTTCAAAGTTCCTTCAAAGTGACACTTGCCCGCTTCCCATGGACTATGGAATCAACATGAAAGCCCAAAGTAAAAGCAATGCAAGTATCATTTATTCAAACTGGGCAAACTGTGCAGTGTTCCAGTGCAATTTGATTTCTCATTACGCCACTGACTTGGTTTGAAAATTTTGAATATCATAACATGAGTTACCTCAGGCAAACTGCAAATATTCAGGGCCTGAGCAGAAATCACCACATTTACATGGCTATGGAGGAAAAAAGCAAAGGATCTGGCTCTGCTAGATAATCTTATAGCAAAAATCTCTTCTGCACATCTTTGTTTTCCATTTGCAATATCTTGCAGTATTCTACTAATATTAGTGAATACATTCCACCCAGAAATTTAAGCTGATACACAGGCTTTCACTTAAACCTGACAGTTTTATTATTGTCTCCAAATAGAGCAATTACCTGGTTTTAACCCCACAAATGTGTGATACCCATCAGCCTCCAAATCCTGTCTTCCTTTCTACTCAGCACTGCCAGCTTTGACCCAGATCAAAGCACTTCATATTTTTCATGAAGTAAGGAGCACTCAGTTCCTTTCCACACAAGTTCAACAACGTTCAAGTTTAACATCCATATTCACACTGCTGCCTATTACACAATTCATTCTCCAACAGAAAAATAAAAACTACAGTGGTTTTACATTTTTAATGGGTAGCTTTAAAGAAGCAGTCCTGCTACTTCAGCCTTTAATATCCAGAAATTATCCAAGTAACTTTGGGTTCACTCCCCAGCTTGGCCATTTATTTTATTTCACACTCAGCACATCTGGGTCTCCCTTTTGGCACTAAGCAAGGTCCCTTTTTCTCCTTTGTTGTCAAGGGCTCTGTGGCTCTATCAGCCTTGGAGATGTGGCTCAGGGAACATGATGCAGTTAAAAGAGTTCCTACAAGTTACTTAAGGAAGAAGTGGTTACATCACAAGCTTGGGCAGAACCAATAAGCAATAAAAATGACTTAATGCATAAAAGACTGAAATAGAAAGACAGGAGTTACTGAACTCCAAGGAGTAACTAAGTTTTTCTTTGGAAGCACTGGCTTGGGAAGCAGGAACAGGAGCACAGCCAACTGCTGCAATGGTTTCACCAGAAAATCCTATTAGAGTCAAGAAATCCGTAGTGATCATTAATGTAACTTCTCCTTTGCTCCATATCACTTCCTCTTGGTAAGGAAAAACAGTCAAGATGCAGCACCCAGTAAAAAAAGTCAACCTTATCCATTACTTTCTGTCATCACCTCTTTATATTACTGCCCTAGGAAATAAAGCCAGACGATCTATAATGGAATTTCAATAAGGGCACTCTGAGGAAGCCCAGAACAACCATATTACAGGATTATGGTGTGGGATAAATGAACTTCTTCATCCACATGATGTGTTATTTCAGAAGCTCTTACAAAAAACCTGGGAGAGATACCACTGCAAGTTGCTAAGGGACCATTTTTTGAAGGAAAACTGTTTATAATAGTTATAACTTTGAGATCCTTTATTGCAAACTTAGCAGGCTGGGTGGTCCTGGTTCACATTTTCAAAGCTGTCACAAGTAATAACCTTTATTACCAACTTCTCATTAGACTGAGAAAGATTAGCTCCCCTCCTCAGAAGTGCAGAGTACATGTCTGTGCATTTCAGCAGCACAGGAACTGTGGCTCTGTAACACTTCATAGCTTTCAATATTGGAATCCATCTTTTCTTTTTTTTTCTTTCCAAAGTATCTCCTCATATGAAAAAATCTGACATTAGGATGGAGGACAGGACCACAGAGATGGTCCCTGGCTAGGAGCAAACTACTAACAGTGGTAAGGGAAGCAGGAGGAACAGAGTTAAATTTCAACTTTTCCCAAAACCAACATGAAGAAACAAAACCATCCTAATTACATGCTTGTGATCATCAAAAACTGCCATCAATGCCCTAAAGTGATACAGAAATGGAGAGAAACCCTAGTATTAACCTAAGTGAAGATGAGAATAAAGACAGGTGTCAGAATGTTCATTAATGAAAACAGCAACAGCAAGAAAATCCTTTAAATGCAGAAAAGGCAAGCAGAGGTGCATGCCCAGTCCCTCAACACAGCAGCAAGTTTACACAACTACTGAGCCACAAACATGCACTATAGTAGCTTATGTCTGTCTGCAGAAGGCTTAATGTACAAAATTTCACAATTTCTTTCAACTATCATTCAAAGAAGCCAAAAAAGCTTGATCCATAAACCCTCAAGCAGAGATGGTCTCTGCTGAAGTTGCTTCTCAGTTTCTGACAAGTTTCAGAAAGTTTCCTATTTCAAATCAGAAAAAAATTAGGAACTCACACTGTGTAACTTCAAACACTCATACAGAATGATAGAAACAGGGTTACTTTTTCATTACTCCACTGACTATTGTGAAAAGAACAGGAACATAATCCAAGAAACATAATCTGCTGGAGTACCCCTAAATGCCCATAACTTTTAATATTCATCAATTTTTGTAAAGACAGTATCATAGACATGACTAAACCATTTTTCAACACTAGTGAGTAATCTCTGCAGGTCAGGGCTGAAAGTCTATGAAGACAGGAAAAAAAATTTTTAGCATTCACATCTCCAAGCTATGCTGTCCCTATTGACAAGCCTTAGAAGTTTATATTATTTCTAGAAGTCAGAAATTGCTGTAAAAACTTTTAAGTACAACTCTTATAGTAGTTTCTAGCAGAAGGAACAGAACCCTGTTCCTGTTTGAATAAGGCAGCACCAGCCCTGCTCCCCACACCATCCATATATAGTAAGGAATGCTCAGGGCACTGTGGTGCTCCTTCTCCCAGGGATCTGTGCCAAGCAGAACCAGGGGAAAAGGAAGAATTGCAGGATCATCTCAAACTGGATGCTTTAAAAAGGCTCCATCCTCCCAAGCCAATTGAATGGAATGAGGAAATGATGGAGTGGCACCAAGAGCACGCTGCACGCTGGAGTCCAATGTGACAGGCAAAAAGCCAATACCAATAAAGGAATTACCCTACTCAAAGAGATCAAACAGAAACAGCCCCCAATGGCTCTGCCAGCACTGGAATCACCTGTCACAACTCAGCATCTCCTGAGGAAGCCACAAGGGTTATCAGACACAAAATCCACCTTGCCTAAAAGCTGAGAGCTCCCAGTTTCTGTGATAATTCCTCTGATCCATTTCTGCTTTCCCAGAAGGTTTTCAAATGCAGGGTTCAGCTGTTCTGAGGTGTATCAGCACCCAGCAGCTCCCATTTCTCTCCTGTATTCCTGACACACTACAGGACATCTATTCCACTCAGAGTCACCAAACACCAATATGGAAATGTACATGGAACATCCACAACACCTGCTTGAACCCTAAAATCCTCTCTTTTTTTTGGGATCCTCATACTAGAACACCTTGACCCAAGCAGAAAGATCCAGAGAAGAGATTATCTCCAAGGAACTGAGAGCATGACAATAACATGAAGATAACTATAAACCAGCAGGGATTGGTTTGTTGTGTTCCGTGTGGAAGGAAGGTGCAGCTTGAGGGGAGCTCCAGCTCAACAGACACAGCTAAAATGGAGTTGTGCCACAAAAAAGCAAAGTCAAGACTGTACTGATCTGCTCCATGGCAGAGAGACCTCAAGACCTACATATTCATGTATTCTCCAAGAACAAAAGGAGGTTAAGTGCTTTGAATTCATCATGTTTCACTCAGGAGCAGGATTATTTAAGGATTGCTGTGCTCCACAGCATGAAATTCAGCCAACACTTATGGTATTTCTGGGACAGCAAGCAGCATAATCCTTCTAATATGAGGAAGCTCAAAGCAGCAAAACCCTTTTGATGAAATTATTTAAGCTAAATAAAGTTCACCCAAGTAATTCCAGACCACTGATGCAGCAGTTCTTACCCAACAGTAACACAGACACTTAAGCATTTCCTACAGATCTGGAAGAAATGACTGCTAAATCCTGAAGTGTTTTGCTTAAACAAATACCCTCATAAATCTTCACCAAGTATAAAAAAACCTGCTAAAATCAAACAAACAAGGCACAGAAAATAATAATTTTAAAAGCTGTGATGCAATGTCCAGGGCTGATCAGCTTTTCCAAGGGAGCTCTGGCTCAGGGCAGTGGAGGTGTCCTTGTCCCCCTTGCTCTGTCACCACTGCTTTAGGAAGCCCAGGATTCCTGTGGTTACAGAACCTCTTGTCTGCATAAATGAGACCCAAATTTGTTTTTCCATGAGTTCTTGTGGGTCAGTGACCTATTACAAAAAGGTTTTTGATGAAATCAGGTTCATTTATTTTCATGCTGTTAAAATAAACCTGGTTGTTTTGCGGCCCTGGCCAGAGGCACTAATGCAAACCAAACCCTCTCACTGAAGCATTGCATCCTGCTCCTGCCCTCACCTCCCCTGAACTTTTCCTGTGTTTGGATTCCTCCTGTGCTGGCCTATTGGCAGAGCTGCTAATGGCTTCCCTTGGAAAAGAGGGCCAATTTTTAATTTTTTTTTAATTTTTTTTAATAATGTTTGCAAAAGAAATAAAAGGTTTGCTCTTGGACCAGCCATAACCAAGAGCTTGGCTGTCCAGCAGTGGCTGAGTAATGTGAACTGTGTAATTATGTGCTACAGCCAGAGCAAGCCATGAAATTTGATGGTATTAGTGCCCTCTAGGAGCCCACAGGACATAAACACAGTAATCAGGAACTGTCATTTTTCCAACTGCACATACCCTATTAGAAAATATCACCTCCACACACATTCAAAGAAGTGGTTTCCAAAAATTATTTCATTCACTGAATAGTCACCAAAGGGTAAGGAAGTGACAGCTACTGCATCACTTTAAAATTTATTTCACAAGAGTCCCACGGCAATAAACACAGAAATAGGGTTGTTGGACAAAACCCATGGACAAGAAACAATGGCAGGGATTCATCTTTAAACTAATTTATAACTAACACAGGCTTAACTTTTTTTTTTTTATTTTTGTGGTGGTGGATTTTTGGAGTGTTTTTTGGTTGGTTGATTTTGGGGTTTTTTGTTTTGCTAAATAAAGATGGTCCAACAGAAACCCAAAGCAGCAGGCAGTGCACAAAGCACCAGCTCATCAAGGTTCTCTGGTTCCTTTTTACCTTTTTTTTTCCACTTTACCTCCAGGTTGTGTGCACAAGCCCTACCCCTTGCAAGGCACTCATCAATAGCAGGAGGATGAAATTTTGACCATTTCAGAATATCTGTGCCCCTCACATCAAGCACAATTCCAATAAAATGTCTGGGGTGCAGGAACCCACATTATCACACAGCTGACACACATGGAGAAAGTTTTGCCAGGCTGACTGGGGGACTGATTTCCACAATTCATCTGCATCTATTATCAGTCCTGAAACTCCAGGTGCAGCAAATGCAGATTTTTTTTTGGCAAATTGACAGCTTGCCATAATTTCAACAAGGTCATAGGAAAAGGTAATTTTTAGGTTTTTCTAACTGGATGGTAAGAAATACAAAACATTTTCAAGCACATAACCTGTACTCACACCACACGAGGTCACCTGTGCAGAAAAGACTGGTATTTCAAAATGATATTTCAATGTTTGCAGTAATGCTTGATTAATTTCAATAAAAACTAAAGTTATGAGCTTTAACATAAGGAAAAAACCCCAACATCAATATCCAAGCCACAGATTTGAGGTGCCACCCTGCCCAGAGCACACTACCCAGCTGAGCATTGCTCTTTTCCAAGTACCCAGCACCCACAGAATGACAAAGGCTGCCCCCAAAAAAAGCCCCAGATGTATTTTTTTTTTCATGTTTCACCTTTTCCTTACACTTCTGTAAGTAATGTTGTTCCCAGTGATGCCTCTAAAAACCAGCTGACCTTTTCACATTGTGGTTTAAACTACTGAAATACTTAGAATAAACCACAGCCAGCTTTATGAAGACACTGAACAGGGCAGTGGTTTCTGTATGAACCAAACACAGACTGGGGGCATCTGAAAATGACCCAGGTTTTGCTTCTGAAAGTCATTTCAAGCTTTTTTCTTTTTTTTTTTGTTTCACCACAGCCTTACTCCATGAGTGATCTATACTTACACTTGAACCACTGTGTCTCCCAAAAAATAAACAAGTTCTACCTGCAAGCCCCTATTGGCAGGAGAAGATAAACACTAATTAATCTTGAGATACTGAGGCATGGACATTACAGAAGTGTCTCTGTGTGAATACAGACTTCTTGGTTATTCTGGTGCACGTTCATATTACACAATATTCAGTTTTAACCATGAACAGAATTCATATTATTAGAGTTTTAGTTTAAAAAAGTCAATTTTTTATTTTTTTCTAAAAAATAACATGAATTCTCTAGTTTCAAGGTTCTAGTTACCTCAGCCCTGTGGTAGATCTTTTGAAGAAAATTCAGAGAGTTGCTAGGTATAATTCCTGACATAACTGGTGGCTACACATATGAAGTCAACAAAATTCAAAGGGAAATTCTAATATTTCAGACTATAAAAATGTTAAGACAGTCTTAAAGCTTTAAGTATGCTTCATCTTGGGATGTGTGCTTACTGCTCACAGTATATAAAAAATATTTATTATTCCTGGTCACTACCACTGTACTACAGCCAAAATAAGGGAACATTTCCTTCTGAAAAATTAATATAAATGATAGAATACTTTATTCCCCATATGAACTGGGATGAACTAGTCCTTACTTGAGTATTTTGTCCCATCCTGAACCATTGTGAGAATCTTGACTCTATATGGAAATGTATGTACCAGACATCTTGCAACATTCCCTTGCAGAAAAAATGACTTTTTGTACTAATAGCTGCAAATCCCCCTCCTGCCCCAGTTTTATATTGATTGCATCTCTGAAGTGTGGGAACAGCAAAAAGAGAGATCCTTTAAACAAAAAAGAACAATAATCATTCCTGACCATATCTGACCCATCACTCACACAATGGACTGACATTTCTCTCAATTACTGGCACTTAAAGAGTGCAAGAAAAATCCATCTCAGTGAAATCTTCCAGAGCAGCCAGTACACAGTATTGACAGATAAGGGAAGCATGTGAGCCATACACTGGGAACATTTATTCTGGCTGTTTGAGCCAAGAGTAGCACATAATGCTGAATTAAAAGCAATACCCAGTTAATTAACTTCCTTCTTCCTTCCAAGAATTAGCCAAGGTGAGACTGGATGCAATACCTGCATTCCTCCCCTGTGGCTGGCTCAAGTGCACTGCTCACATTCCATCTGTCAATATCTATTTTACTATTTTATCCTTTTTCCCCCATACAGATCCACAAGAGCTACTCTGTCTTCACTCCTGGTTTTGTCCGGAGTGATTCTAAAGGTAAAATATCAACAACACAGCTCAGCAAACCACCATCTGCATCTTGCATAGCAGTTTCCATCATATCTCATGAATAAAATTTGTATTTATCGTTTTATCTTGTTGTTATAATTCACATTCCTCAGGGAAGCTGCTGATTTTGCCTGGGTTTTGTTAAGCAAGTCTTATAAGAAACAGGAATTCGTTATTGGTGACTTCCTCTAGAGTCAGATATCCAGTGTGAGCTCCTGCAGGGGTGAAGGGCAGCTGGGAAACCATAAAATTCCTCTGCTCCAGGCATGATAAAACATGATTTATTTTAAATTCTGATTTGGGATTGCCACAGCATTTCGGCCCTCTCCAGGGAAAGAACAACACATTCCTGAGATTTAAGAGGTGGTCAGCTGGTCCAGCAGGGCAGAATTAGATTTGGGGAAGAGAGGCAGTTCAGTTTCTTGCAAACAGGTGAAAATCAGCAAATCTCCATTTCTGGGGCTGACTTCCAGCCCAGGCAGCCCCACACCCCATTTCCAGCAGTGCCAATGGGCAGGGCAAGCAGGGATCACCCTCCTCTACCTCTGTGCCAGCCTCCCACCTTTCCCAGCTGGTTTCCCAGCTGTTTGGGGGTTGGTGCACTCAGGGGAGGTGCCTTTGAACATTCTGATTTGTGCACTCTGCAGGAAGGGTGAGTGAACATCCCCAGGGTACAGCTGAGAGGGGATCCAGGGATTAGACAGCACCAGCCTCCCCCCAGAGCAGGATCAAACTGGGCAGCTCTGGGCAATGATAACACGAGGAAGGAACTTGTGAGCATGGAAAGATGCTACAGGAGGGTGCTGCTGCTACTCTACTGCTATCAGGGTCAGAAAACAGCAGATGAAGTAGTGATGATGGCAGGGCCCACCCTTAAGCAGTAAAAAGTGCATTACAGCCCGTAGAAGCTACAGAGCCACACTCCAAATCAACACAATTCTTGAACAAAGTAGTCAGATTCCACCCATGCAAGTCAAAACAATTAGTCTCTCCAAAAACATTCATTAATTTACCATGTATTTTTCAGAGATGTTGTCTGAAAGGGAAGCCCTGAACAAACCCCAGATTTTAGAGTAAAAACAAAGGGAAGGGACTCAAATAATACTGTAAAAATTCTGCAGCACCAAGTGCTCCATTCTCCATGACTGTCCCACCAGCATGCAGGAATAAAACCAGTAACACCCTGTCAGATACTCCCACCCAAAACATTCTGGCTCCTCATGTTGGACTTCTCACAATGTAAACAGTCACACAGACACTCATTTGAAAAGCAATGCTAAATTGGCTTGGAAATGCAAGGTAAGAGAGATTGCTTTGTCAGATATTGGTTACAGGACTCTTTTATGACTGGAATAATTTCTCAGAGGATGTGGGAAAAAAGTTATGAACAACATTAATTAAATATTAACCAATATCAATAAATATTACTTAAATTTGCAGGCATCCACCAATGCAACAAAGCGTTTTATACTGCTTAGCTCACAGCTGCAGGCAGCACAGGAACTAAGTACTAACCAGTCCTTCTAACCAGGAGACCAGGACACACCTCCAGGTGCCACAACCTGAATTTCAGTGTTTATTCTTTGCCAGCTCCCACAAGGAGTGGTTCAGTTTCCAATTGGTCTCTGATGGAAGCAGTTTTCCCCCACTTACAAAAGATGGCACCACTGACCCCCAGACTGTGACCTGGGATCAGACACCTCAGGGCTGTTTTTCCCCATGAAGGCAGCTCCTGCAGCTGTAGGAAAGTGCAGCTCAGGTTCTGACATATCCCACACCCAGCTCCTCAGGAGCCAGGGGGATGCTGCTGTCTTTGGGGAAAAAGCAGAGAAATCGATCTCTCCAGTGTGCAGAGACACCTGCAGCAGTGTGGGAACCCAGAACATCCCTCTGGCTGTCCAGGACCCCTGCCAGGGGGCTCAGAGACCCTGGCATGGAGACCAAAATGCCCCTGTGGGTTTGATTATGACCCATGGAGCAAGTAACCAACCTTAGATGAAGATCAGCAAGCCACAACAGTTTAGGTAGAATAATAGTGAAGTTATCAGAGGGTGGAAAAGTAGATTTTAGGGTTTTTAGAATGGGGGTTCAGAGGGCAAGATGGAGGAATCTGGGCATGTCCAGCCTTTCTCCTTCTTCTTCTTGGCCTCCATCTTCTGCTGTGATGGTGGCACTTTTGGATTGGTTTAGAGTAGAAGCTCACAGTCTAACATAGGTGATAGGTATTGGGAAGTAAATATTGTACAGGTAGTTTTTAGTGTAAAAAGATAACACCACCCTGGGGCAGGCAGAGTGCCTCTGACTGTCTTGCTGGACAGACCTCAGCTGGACAGGAGAAAGAATTTTATAGATAAGATACAATAAACAACCTTGAGACCGAGAAATGAAGAGTTCTGACTCCTTCTCCAACTGCCAGGCTGGGAAAAGAGACTTTCTAATGAATCTCAAAGTCACTGTGACCAGCAGAAATCCCGAGAAGAACGCAGCGAGCGCCGGCCGCCATCCCTCGGAAGCCTCCCCTGCCAGCCAGGGATGCCAGCTGGGATTACCGGGCTCCCTTCCTCTGCCTAGCCCTGGGCTTGTCCCAAAGCCCTCTGTGATGCTTCAGAGCTCCCAGGCAGTGCTGGCTGGAAGGGTGACAGCTCCTCACCTGCTCTGAGCAGGAGGTCACTGGAGTAATTTGCACAAAATCCCCCAAATGCCAGTGGAATTTATGCCACTCTTTGTCAGCTGGGAACTAAGGACGGCTTAACTTTTATGTTTAATCCATAATGAGGTATTGATCTCGTGACAGCAGCTGCTCCCTAGGTGCTGCCCCCAAATTTTTATCTCTTGATAGACACCAATCAGGTACAAAATAATTCATGTGTGCTAAAAAAGCAGGATTGTCTCCAGGAAGGAACCCAGCCTTCTCTTCCTGGAGATTAAGGACATGCGGATTTAACTGCAGTAAAATTGACTTGGATTTTTTTTTTTTTAATGTGGCTTCTAGAGAACTAAGCACAGATGATATTTAAATTATCTTAAAAATAGGATTATATCTCTAAAAAAAATTCAAAAGCAGGACAAAATGAGCTGCCTTTCCTCTGAAGGCTCTGTCTGCAAAGGTCCCCAAAGCTGTGCCTGCCCACAGTTGCTGAAGGCTCACAATGAACTCCAGTTATTTATAACTGGCAAATTGTAACTGGACCCTTGCTGGATAAAGGCTGAACTCAAGGATTGGGATATTTTGTGGTTTTCTTTGGGCTTTGCACAGCCCATCAGAGCAGCTCCTGAGGGCTGGATGAGCTGGAGATGATGTGGGGGGCTCACATCCCTTCACTCTTGGGCTGCTGTAGGGGGGTCTGATGTGACCTTGGGGTTGTCTGTGCACCACCAGTGATTCCAGAAGCCATTCCTGCTTCTCTGAGGCTGAATCTCAGCTTTTCTTTGAGCACAGTTTGTGCCTGCATTGTCCACTGTGTTTAATAATCCAGAAAAAAATTGGGACTCTGTGAGCAGTTCTTTATTTCTTTCCTTCTAACAAAAAGTCTGCAGTGCTGCTTGGGAAGGTCAAGGCTGTTTGACACTGCCAGGATGCTGGTATTCTTGGAACAACCATCTGTTCAGAACACAGTGAAAAATCGGTTTGTGACTGCCCAAAGTCACTTCAGCTCATGAATAAAATTAAACAGGAAAAAAAAAAAAAAGCACAGCAGTGTTTTGCCATCAACAACAGAGAAATTTCCATTTGGAAGAATCAGTGTTTCTGTCCATTCCTGTCCATGAGGAGATGAGTGATGGTTTGTTCGTGGTGGGATTCAGGTGTTCCTGGCCAAAAGGGGACATGGATATGAAGCCCTTGGGAGTGTCACTGTGTGACCAGGAGGAATTGGCCCACAGGGGAGCTGGGATGAACTGCACAGGACACGCTGTGCTGGGCACACCAGCCCCCAGAGCTGGGGATGGGCTGGAATCACCTGCGTGCTGCACCCCCAGCCCAGCCACGAGCTGCTTGCTTTGCTCCTTCCCCTTTCCCTCTGCTTCACTTGTACATTTGATGAAATTGTGTAAACTTTGGCAGATTGAGTGTCTTTTTTCCATGTCTTTGTTCCTTTTATTTTTCTCTCCTGGCAGTTTCAGTATTTCCTCATCTCTGCCTTAGTCTTTTTAATCATTTTTTACCAGCTGCTACATTTTCTTCTCTCACTCTGTTCTTTATCCCTTAAGGCAGGATCCAAAAATATGATCCAGTGACTTCTGCAGGTTTTGTGTTTTGCTGCTTGGCTCCAGAATGTGCCACATTTTGATCCCTGTGTTTTCCAAAGCAAACTGGACATTGCAGCCAGGCAGGGATTGGTCTCTGCTCCCAGGTAACAAGTGATAGGAAATGGCCTCAATTGCACCAGGGGAGGTTTGGATTGGATATCAGGGAAAATTCCACCCTGAGAGGGTGGTCAGGCAATGGAACAGGGAGGTGGTGGAATCTCCATCCCTGGAGGTGTTCAGAAATTGTGCAGATGTGATTCTTTGGGACGTGATTTAATAGTGGCAGTGTTGGACAGTGGTTGGACTCAATGACCTGGAGGGCTTTTCCAGCCTTAATGATTCCATGATTCCACCCACACACCGGCTTTTCTTTGCTTTCCCTTTGATAATTTGAGACTTTCTTGCTGCTTAAATTAGTGAAAACACTTTTCCCTTGGAGCTGGTGTTGGTGAATGCCTGTGTCTTCCAGGTGTGCTGTGACTTACCTGGTGCTGCTGTGGGATATTCATTGGGATATTCATTGGGATGTTCATTGGGATATTCAGTGCTGCTTTTTGGACAAACTTCCTGATACAGTGAGTGGAAAATCCCAGCTAAAATATGGAAGGCTCTGTATAATGGTGTGGCTTAGAAAGGCCTGGAAGTCTCAAGTTCAGGCTGGATGGAGCTTGGAGCAACCTGGGATAGGGGAAGGTGTCCCAGCCCATGGCAGGGGGTGGAAATGTGAAAATCATAAGTTCTGGTGAGATATTGTATATGGCAGGCTGCTGAGAATTATTAACATTACAAAAAAGCTTTCTGGTGTGGGAAGTTTCATTAAGAGTTACATCTCTGAGTTCAGTCCCAGTTTAATAAGAGGCATCTCCAGCTTCTTAAAATTTAATTTGATAGTTTATGAAGAAAATAATTAAAGCATATTGTGGCATCAGTCACTTTTTATTTCATAGAGAGTCTGTATGAAAAAAGAACCATTCATAGAGCAAACAGAGTTTATATTGGCCTGGAATTTCATTAGTCCTTATTGACAGAACATCCACTAATCCAAAGTAAATGGGGAGGAAATGATGGAAGAAATAATAAAGGGTAATCTTGAGGCTATAGAAAATGGAAGTTGGTGGAAAGTTTGGAGAGGTTGCAACTCTGTGGGGAAAGAAGATGTTTCCAGTTCCTAATAGTGAACTGGTGCTCCCATCTCTGGGATATGAAGAGATAAACCAAGGGTTTGGGGCTCTTGAGTCACATCAGAGTGCATCTGGCGGCAGAGAATCCTGGGGTCATCAGCTGGAAAAGACACTTAAGGCCATCAAGTCCAGGTGCCCATCCATCTCACAGTGTCACCTGGGGGCAGGTGAGCAAAACAGAACCTGTGGGATGCTCTTCAGTCATCAGAGCCCTGATTTCTGGGTCAGGACAAGCTGCTTGTCCCCTCTTGGCACACCCCGTTACCTTTTCTCACTGACTTTCCCTGCTTTGGGAATCCAGTTCTGCTTTGGGAATCCAAAATTAGAGCACCTTTCTTTTGACATAAAACTTTTGTGGCTCTCCCCAGGTCTCTGCTCAGATGATATTCACAAGTGCCTCATCTGCAGGCTGCACCAATAGGCTTCAGAGAGTGTCCTGAAGATTGGATTTGCCTCTGGAATGGTTTTAATCAAACTATTTTCTCCTGTCACTTTTTGGACACTTTACAGCTTTCAGTGACTGCCTTGAACCAGGGCCATAAGAACTTCTGACAAGCCAAAAATAGATTAATCTCAAGCCTGTGCTGCAATTACCACTTGGATTTCTGTATCACTCACTGCCTAAGTGGTTTACAAGCAATTACAGCCTCAGCTCTTGGAAGGAGCCTTCCCAAGGAGCTGTCCAGAGGGAAGCAGAGCAGGGGAGGATCAGTCCTGGTGGGCAGGACTGGGCAGCACCAGCCCTGGGATGGGCACAAGGGATGGTGCTCCAGAGCTCATCCGGCTTTGGGAGACCTGCCCGAGGGAATCTGGGCTCTAAAGGAGAGCCCAGGGGTCGGTGCTGTCCTGGAGCTGGGTTTAGTTGGGCTGCAGCCCTGCTGCTGACAGCCCTGGGTCTGTCCTGACTGCTGGGCTCAAGCCAGGGAGGTGGAAGGACAGACAGAAGCTTGAGTTGTTGCTCAGGTAAAACCAGCATCTGATGAGAAAGATTTGGGATGTGTTGGGAAGTTTCTTGCATAAATCCCAGTTTATCCCTTCCTTGTGGCTCCTCACACCCAGCAGATTCATTGGGGTGTCAGAACCTGGTGCTGTTACATCCATGGCCTTTCCTGTGCTATTCCCTGAGCAGCTGATAATCTGAACATGAAATCAGGAATCACCTGAGGATTGTGTTTAATGAAGCAGCTGGGAGGCTGCCAGCAGTCACAAAGACATCCTGAGCTCTTTGCATCCACCTTTTCATAACCAGTTTTTTGGATTTCAAGGGGTTCTTGGTTTAGATACCTGGAACTTGTTTTGGTGAGTGATCTCCTGTTAAATCAGGATTCCTTTAGAACTGGGGGCCTGGTGGGAGCTCAGGTGCCCTCTGGCTGGTTTGGCTGGATGCACGAAGGGCAGTGCTGAGCCCAGCCCTCAGGAGCAGAGCAGGATAGCTGCAATTTCGTGTCCCCAAGCCCTGTGACCAAGCCAGAGCTGGCAGCAGCCCAGTGGAGGAGAATGCTGGATAACTTCTCACCAGGAGAGGAGAGGCCACAGATGGATTCCCTGAGGTGCTGCTGGCTGGATTCAATCAGAATTTGGGACAGGGAGAGCTGTGTTAGTGAGGCTGGGAGAGCTGGAGCGGCAGGAGGAGCCTGGGGAAGCACAGGGAGCAGAATGGAGTGTGTGCAGCCCATGGATAATCCTCATTACAGCTGGAGAGCTGGAATCCAGCCCTGCAGTGCCACGTGTGGCTGCTGGGCAGAACCTGGACAATGTTTGTTTAAACACCCTTGAACAACAGGGACTTCTCAAAAGTGGGATTTTGTTCACTTGACAAGATTAAATTAAACACAGTGTTACCATCTCTGCCCCCAACCCTGAATGCCAAAAGGCAGGAAAGGATCAGAAATCTCCAATTCCTTCTGGGGGAGGTGCCAGCGATGATATATGAGCAAATAGATATTTATATATGTATATATTACATGCTATTCAGAGCAAATCTTCAACAGGAAACTCCCAGTTTCAGAACTTCCTTATCACCAGTGATGTTCCAAATCTGCTGTTTCACAGTGGAGCAGGGCTACACCATTATCCTGCTTTTTCTTCCCAGAAAATTGCACTGTGCAGCACTATAAACCTGAATAATGCAAGTCCTGTTGGAAAGACATCTTATTTTTCCTTCTAGGTTGCTTAATTAATTTCTTTCGACTTCTTTTATACTGTTTGATGAATGTTATTTCAAACTACTGTCAAAGGGAATGTGAGGAGGGAAAAATGAGCCACCTACACACTGCTTCTAATACAACTGTATCACCCTTTGAAACCCAGGGAATTAATAAAAAATAGGTGTTAGCCCATATGCTTGACAGGGAGCATTTGGAATTGTCAGGCATGTTTCTACCCTAATTATCCTTGTCGGGCCATTTTGTAAACTGAAAAATTCCCCAAGTTAAATAAAAACTCAGAGACAGGTCGGGATATTGCAAGCTCCACTTTGAAACCAGCAAAACAGAAATTGTTCTTGTTTGGGCTGTTACCTCCCACCCAGAGACCTCTCACAGCACATTGCCATGAAAAGCGAAATGAGCACATCTGGTGGTGTTATGAATTGGGTTTGTTTGAAGGTTATTGGGCATCTCTGAGGGAAATCTAACAAAACTGGGCAACGTGCAATGTTTCAGTGTGGGAGAAAGCCTCCAGGTGGAATAACAGGGAGAGGTTTTCACGTCCCTTCATTGTGATGATTAAACTGGAAGGGTAAATATGGGATGTTGCTGCTGCTTTGGGTTCTGCTGGGGTGTCTTACCCGAGACACAGCAACAGCACCTCTGCAGTGCTTATGGAAGGGAAAAAGGGATGGCTGTGGGTTTTTAGGACAAGGATGCAGCTCCCTCAGCCTCAGAGGGGGCACTGGGGTGGCTGGAGGAGGTGTTGATGTCTGAGCACACCCCAAGAGCAGGTCAGGCTGCACACTGAGATGAAGGTTGGGTTATTAAAAATTAATCAGGCAGATTCCTGAGCTGGGGGCCCCAAGCCAGGGCTTTCAGGCAGGTCAGCACACACAGGTTCAGCTGCTGCCTGCACACAGTTAACAACACACTTGACTTAGGGTAGCTGCTGCTCCCAGCCTGGCTCGAGGGGGCATTCCCCCCCTCACAATTCTGAGGGAATAATTCATGGGCAAAGTTTGTCTTTTTCTCATGTTTGTATTTCCCATTTTGAAAATCTGTGCTGAAAAATTTATCAACATAAGCCTTTTTCTTTAGTTCTTTCCTGAGACCATAGGAAAAGCTGCTGCTGCCTAATTGGAGGTTCCCAGAATCATCTTTCTCCTGTGAATACACACAATGTTCATGTTGTGCATATTTGCTGTAGATTGAGTGGGTTCCTTCTTTAAAACTTGCTGTGCTGATGAACGCTTCTCCCAGGAGAGTTCCCCTTTCAATATTTGTGGAAAATGCACAAAGGACAAGGACACAGTTGAAGTCTCTTAATTTGCAAATGTCTCTGAATATTCATGATGCCTATTTTCATATTCATCCATTTTTTCTCCTCTTGTTAAGGCAGCATGTCTGTTTTAAGGTAGAACACATCTGTCACAGTTTGTTTTGTCACCAGAAATAATAATGCTGGGGAAAACCAGTGCAAAATTAATCACAGAATGATCGAATGGGTAGGATTGGAAGGGACCTTAGAGATCATCTCATTCTACCCTGAACTGGCCAGCAGAAATCATCCTGTCTGCCTTAATAAACTCCTGATTCGTGGAGGCTGATTCCTGCTCCAAATGAGGGGCAGAAATAGGGAATATTGTGGTCAAACCCAGATGTTGTTGGGGTGACGGTGACCCCAGCGCTGCCTCGGGAGCTGCACGGGCTGCGTTTGGAGAGCTCCTCCTTTAGTGACTCGCTCTCATCCCTCTCTGAGCTCAGCAAAATTAAATCACCAAGTGTTTCAAGGAAGGACAGCATGAAAAGCACTTTGGATCCCCTCGGAAAGAAATTAATTTTCCATTTGAACCCAGAGCTGCTGAAGCCATCGCGCGTGTTCCCTGCACGGCCCGCGGCATCCAGCGCTGCTCGCCTTTCATCTGCTGCCTGTCGACAGCTCCTCAAATTGTCTGAGGGGGAAATTTCCTCCCACCTCTTATTTGAACAGTTTTTTTCCCTGAGAAATGTTGCCAGCAAAGATTGCTTCTCTTCAGGGCTGGCAAACACTATTTCTTACCTGGTGGCTTATTGGGAATACAATTGGAAAAAACATGATAAGGTTTTACAAACAGCAGGATGAATAAAGGGAGGAGGGAGATTTTTTATCTCCCCCCCATTAGCTGCAGACAGGGGCTGTTCCTGCTCTGATTATCTCCAGTGTGCAGTTTTTCTCAGTGAACCTGCTGATTTAGCTGGAAAGCATCGAGTGTCACGGGCTGGTGGCTCCACAAGGTCCCGGTGGTGGCACGTGGAAGGTCCCCACTGTCCCCTGTGCCTGGCACTGTCCCCTGTGCCTGGCACTGCAGGGAGCCCCACATCTCAGGCTTTGCTGTTTTCCATGGTCTTTGTGTTCTTTCCTCCTTGATGTCCCCTTCTCCTCTGAGCATTTATGGACTGGGTGCTCAGAGGGATTCCCTGGGGATGCTTTGGTGCAGCAGCTCTGGGACCTGCTCTGGAAGGTGCAGGAGGGGCATTTTGCATCCCTGAGATCCTTCCAGACCCTCTCCAGAACAAGAGGGCTCTTTAGACTTTCAGCCTGTCTTTATTCTCCTTCTCTATTTCAATTACCTAAATGTTTGAATAATTCAAAAATTGATTTCAGCCCAGCAAAGCTCCCGACCACACTCCGAGTTTTGTTTGCTGCAGATCCCACAACTAACAAAGCAACCATTTCTTTATTGCAGGATAAAAGCCCATCTCAGAGATAAGCTGTCAGGAGGAACGTGGCACTCTGCACCATTTCCTGGGCATTAAAACTTCCATTTATTTTCAAATATTTTGCAGACCAGCCGGCACCTGGTGTATCGACCGTGCCATTAAATCACACAGAACTCGTGTCTGAGAGAGTTTTGGGATCAGTGTGCCACCCAAACCCTGGCTGGCACTGCAAGGCAAAAGAAGAAGCATTCACTGTTAATATTTTTCCTGCAGGCCATGGCTCCCTTGCCCAGGCACTGTCTGTGTGGCACTTGCTGTGAATGAAGGCCTGGGCTGTTTGCCTGGCACTGAAACACGTCCTTAAGGCTCCCTGAAATATAGGAGAAGACAGGGATTACAAGTCCTTCCTGAGCAGCCAGAACAGAACCCATTAAGGTATTGCAAGCCATGCAATTCAATGGCCCTGGAAGTATAATTTGATTGTAATTCAGGAGGTTACTAAAAGGAAATCCATACCAGGCTGAAAGATAAGCGAAAGCGAGGAGTGTATTTACTGGGAGTGCTGAAATGTGAGGTGTGTGAGTCCCTTATCTCCTTTGTCTGCACTTTATCACCACTGAAGGCAAGTAAAAGGGGAATAATATCTGCTTCACAAGAGAAGATTGGATTAAGTTTTCCCAGTGGTCTTGTGGGAGTTATTTCCATTTTGCTCCTGCCTGGATTAGCCTAACTCCTCCAGGCTTTTCCACATCTCTTCAGGAGAAGGTCCTGGCTCAGGGAGGGGAGGGGAGCAGGGTTGGTGTGTTGGTTCTTGAGGGGGAATTTGCCTTTGACCTCTGTAAAGGAATTAGGAGACCTACAACCTCCTCCCTGACTCCTTTACTGCGGAGGTTTCTTTTTCAGATCCCTTTTTGTTATGCAGCCTTTTTGTTTGGCAATGTTATCTCTTGCAGGTGTTTATTAGAACCATTATTTGTGAGAAGAAACCTGGGTGTGCTCATTTCTTGCTGAGGTTTCTCTTCCTACCAATGTCTCCAGCTCCAACCCCTCTCTGCAGAGACCTGCCTGACTCACTGCACCACTGGAAACAGCCCCAGGTATTTTATTTCTGTTTTATCTGCTGGTCCTGCTCTGAACACTGAAAGGGTGCTGGTGGGATCCAGTCTCCACCAGTGCCTCCCTCTGCCTGGATTCCATGGCAGTGGCAATGGTGGGGTCTGGCTGCAGGGTGTTCTCAGCCATGAATGTTTGCTGGGGTTTGTTGAGTTGTCCAGGCAGAAGCCGAGCATGATTTTACACTTCACCCACATTTACTGTCCAGATATTCCCCTTTTTCCTCAGCCTTTTTCACATCTAACTTGCTCTACGTGCACGTGGGTGAAAAAGAGAAGGCACTTATGGGATGTTATGTTTTATTCCAGGGATGGCTCAGCTCAGGAGTGATCACAGACAGACACTCATCACTTCCACCCAATTCCACACGGCTTGCAAAGGGAACAGGGGAAAACCTCTGCAGCCTGTGGCCTCTGACAGGTACCTGCCAGGCAGTTTGTAGCTGAAATGAAGGGCTGATTTCCCTGGTTTTTCATTTGGAGGGGGCAGGCTTAGTGGTTCTTTGCTCACTAAAGGCCAGTGCTGGCCAGCACAAGTGCCCATTCCTGCCAGAGTTTTGATTTTCAAGCACCACGTGTTTCTGTTTCTACCACTTTTCTTATTTCTCTCTGGTTACTGTTGTAACTGCTGCATCTTCCTTGAGCTCCTGGGCACTACAAGACATCTCCTAGATGTTGAATCTTGTCATTTTTGATAAATCTCTGTGAAGCACAGAGCTCAACTGAAACTGCAGCTCAGCATCCTGAAGTGCCAGTTCAATCTATTTCTAGCCTTGGAAAAAAAAATAGAAGGCGGGGCAGCAAAAATCCTCACTTTATAGCAGTAATAATGGTGGGAATGAGATGGCTTTCAGAAAATAATTTAATCCCTGGAGTATTGGAGATGAGTTTTGAGTGTCAGAGCCTAAGGTAGGGCAATGTCCTATTGCTGTGGCTTGTATTAAAACAAAGGAACATTTTTCCTCTGGAAGTTCACTAAAGTTCAGTTTTATTTTACCATTTTCCAGACTGAAACCACAAGCAGAACAACTTTCTGGAAATCCTGGGATATTGGTTTTGCCTTAGCACTGTCAGATCACTTGGGCACTGCCCTTCTATTGTTTTGTCTGAATTTTGGGATCTGAAGGGATTCCTTGTGCTGGGAGAGGCCAAGGCAGAGCCTTTTAACAGGTGAAGAGCTGGAGAGAGCTTTTAAAGACAGAAATGTGGCCTGGCTGCCTTTTTTCAGCCCACAAAATCAGGTGTCTATGTGTTAGACTTTGAAATTTCCTTCTGGTTTCACCAAAAGAGGACAAATCTCACTCCTGGTTTCACAACAACGCAGCAGTTGGCATCACATTGAATGGCAGGTGAATGCCACAGAGAATGAGAATTAAAATTTGGCAGCAGTGGCTGCCTGGGCCTGGGGGACAGAGTTATCTCCTCCCAGTGCTGATCAGCAGCTCCATGGCTCTGGCTGGCTGCAGCTCTCTGAGAGGCTGATGGGAGACAGGGCACTGCAGTGTGCCATGGTAAATCCACCCTTCTGCTCCAGCCTCTCCATCTCAGGCACATTCCAGACTGTGTTTGAGCTGTTTTAGTACAAACCCCTTCTTTTCACCTGCTTTTACCTGTGGACTCCCTCTGTGCCTGGACAACTCTTTGGTGTGTCTTTGGGAATCCCTGGTTCAAACCCAAGTGTTCAGTTTGATGTCTTGGCAGGGTTCAGTCCCTTCAAAACATCAGCCCTGATTTAAGATTTGGGTTGCTTCAGCTTTCTCTCCAAATACCATTAATTACTAGAAAATCTGCAACCATATCTTTAAATACATAGGACACCCAGAGGAACAGGTACATGTGTCTGTGTGCATTTCAGGCAGGAGTTTGGAATAAACAGGATGCCCACCTGTTTAGCATTCAGCTTCATCCTTCCTAACTACCATCTTCATTTGTACTCTGGTTGTGACATACAAATCAATGCCCCCCAAATGAAATTGCTTTGTCTAATAATCCTTTGTGCCAGGGTTATCAATAGTTCATTAGTCTTACTTTGCATCTATCAATGAGAGGTGCAATTGAGAGAGAGAGAGTTCAAGGAAAGAAGTGAGTACATGCTCTGTGGAAGGTGTCTTCCACTCTGGCAACCCCTTGTCTCCACTTGATTCCAGCCTAAGCGTGTAGTTGTACACCCAAGTTTTGTTCACTTGGAAGCTTTCACAGGTTTTCATTTATTCCTGAAGAGCCCCAAAGGGCTCTCGAGTCTCTGAGTGATCCTCACACCATGAACAGCCATGACTGAAAACCTCCCCCAACAGCACCAGCAATGATTTTAGCTTTCCTGTTTCAGCTGTCCCTTGGGTTTTGCCACTCCTGCAAGGCCAGTTGTCCCTTCCTGGTGAGGACCTGGTGTGGCCCTGCCCAGGTGACAGCAGAGCCCTGTGCTGGCTGATGAGAGCCCTGCCTGGGCCAGCCAGGTGCTCCTCACTCATTGCCCGGGTTTATGGAGCTTGACAGGAGACATTGGATGTTATCCCAGCAAGGTGGCACAGCTTCAGGCCATGAAATTTTATTCCCAGAATCTTGCCAAGTTCATCTGAGCAGCATTTTGTGTTCTGGTGCCTCCTGCCCTGTGTCACTGAGCTCTAACAACGTGCCAGGATCAGTGTAGGTGCCACTCTGGGTCAAAGTCGACCAAAAACATTTCACACCCCTGGTAGTTTCAGTTTTGTATTAATTAGTTAGAACTCTGCATAGATTGACAAGGTCAACAAGCGAATTGTGTCATTCATTAGGTACCAAATAATTAGTGATGGCTCCTGGGATGCCACCTGATTTCTTTTATCCCAATTTTTACCTTGTTGCAGCAGGTTTTTCTAATGATCAGCACACAATCATTTCACAATTCATCAAACCAGTAGACGTGGAGCAAACCCAGGTTTGGAAGGTCTGTGCAGCAGAGGGGGAGCTCCTGGAGCTTTGGCTGGGTGTGCTGGGCTGGCTCCAAACGGGATTTCTGCTCATGGAGGGATTTCTCATGGGTACCTGGAGGCTGAGCAGTTCCTGCCCTTTGTCCTTCAGCTCAGGAACTCCCTGGACCCAGGCTGGGCTGGGAGTTGAGTCAGCACATCCAGGAGAAGCAGAGGGTTTATTTAGCTCCATCAAGTGACCTCAAGGGATTTGTGGAGTTTGTTTGGAAAAAACCCCAGCTAGATGAACTAAACCCCTCTGGCCTTCTGGTGCTCCAGAAATGAGTTCTTGAACTCACACAGGCCATGTTAAGTGGAGCCAGGGAAAAGTTTTGACTGAGAAACTATTTGTCAGCATATTGTTGCCATGAATGTTTCATGAAGCCTTTGATTCCTTCAGATTTTCCTGCTTGGAGAACATTGATCATGGTTTTGGGTAACTTTGCTGCAAGAAAATTCTTCTTACAATTCATTTTATGTTCTTTTCCTTTTTGCCAAAGGATAAAGAAGAGAGGATTGATAAGTTATAATGTCTACAGAATAAGAAAAAGAAATACCTTTTGTTTCACTACTGCTGAAAAAAATGACAATGAATTTTAAAATTTCAAGCCGAAAGCAATAATTTCTTTTGAAATTCCTCACAAGGTATATTTCCCTTTTTTTAAAATCATGTGTAACTTAGAAAAGTGATCTGGTAGCGCTAGGCTGCAGTTGAAAAAAAAAGATTTGTACATAAAAACAAGGTGATTTTAAACTGCTTCTCGTGTGACAGAGTTTTGGATCAATATTTCATCACAGGAAGTCGGCGCCGCGACTTTGAGTCTCGCTTTGCTGGCATAGGGAGGTGGCTCTGCTCCAGTGTCACTCCTGCCTGCTTCTCCCTGCTGATAAAAGCTAGCAGGCAGAATGAAAGGGGACAAACGCTCCCAGCTCTCCAGAAAAACACGCAGAGAATGAAAGGATTGTGGTTCTTTTTGAAAGGACGTCTCTTCCCTCCTGGCTGTCCCCACCGCGTGTCCCCTGTGACCAGCTCCCGAGGCTGGGGAGCTTCCATGGGCACACATTCCCTGTGATCCCTCCTCCTGCACCTCCAGCTGCAGTGGGGCAGGGCAGAGCAGTGCCATGGGCAGGGGATGAATGCATGGAAATCTGTATTCATGAGAATCAGAGATGGGGAATTTCTAATCTCTCCTCTGCTCCAGGCCAAGTGCGGATGTGATTCTGAAAGATTATTCAGTGAGTCAGCTCCAAGTGAGCTTTCCTCAAGTATCCTGGATTTTTTTTTTAATAAAACCTCTCCAGACCAGGAACTGAAGTGGTCTCTGGGGCTGCAGAGCTGTGCTGTGGGCTCGGCTGATGGCAACTGCAGCCACAGGCAGGACAAAGCCATGGGGAAATAGGACACTTAGAAGGTCAGAGGATATTTGGCACATTTATCACTGTCTGCTCCTTGCCAAGCTCTTCCAAAGCCCGACTGTAGCTCTGACTGTCACACTGTGTTTGGAGACAGATCCAAGAAATGACTCAGGGCCCATCTGTGTTGCCAAATAGCTTCACTCCATGTCTGCTGTCTGACTGTCCGTGCTGGTTTGGAGCGAGCCAGCTCCTTCCCTCCAGCAGGGCTTTCTGCAGGGCTGCTGTCACAGAAGCACAGTGGATCCCCATCCTCCTGCTGCTGTCTCACAGCTCTGAGCTGTGGAACATCCCTGCTATCATCTCAGCTGTCTCAGAGGCACCACCCTGCTGCAGGATTGCCTTGGGGCCACCAGAGCTGGTCCTGAGCCTTGGCCTCCAGTCCTGCAGGTCACAGAAATGGGAAAGAAATGTTCAGGGTTGGACTGGTGAGGGTCCAGCAGGGAGATCTGTCTGTCTGTGCAGCATTTCACAAAGGCATGGAAGGACAGGACAAAGGGGGATGGATGCTGGGATGGAATTGTCCATCCAAATATCCCATAGGTGCCCAGAGCAGCTGTGGCTGCCCCTGGATCCCTGGCAGTGCCCAAGACCAGGCTGGGAGCACCTGGGACAGTGGAAGGTGTCCCTGCCATGGCAGGGTGGCCCTAGATGATATTTAAGGTCCCTTCCTACCCAAACAACTCTGGGACTTCAGGCCCCACTTTATTTCTGAGTTGCACAGTTTTAGTAACAATTTAAAATTTACAACACCCACTGAGAGTCACTTTGGATGGGAACACGCAGCTATATTACTTTTATCCATAGTTTTATCAACAAATATAGCCTTTCCTAACAGCCTTTCTACTCTCTTGCCTCAGGATTTATTTTTGAAAGTGCTATAAATAGGCAATGCTCTGGATTGGGTCGGTTCCCCAGGGAAATAAGTGCATGCCACTTTTATATGAGAGGTTAAATTCTGCCAGCCTTATACTCACTGAGGAGAGCATTAGGGGAGGTGTAAGGCAGGGAAGAACTTGCTGCTGTGTACAAATGTAATTTAACTAAGTACACCAATTGCATTTTTAGAAACCTTATTATAGGGTCAATTTATTTTGTCAAGTGACCAGTAATTAATTTTATAGATCTTAAAGAGAGTAAACTCTAAACTCTCTGCTCTGACTCGGACCTTGGCATTAAAACAGGAGATTTGTGTGTGCTGGGCTTTCAGAGATGCTCTTGGTGTTGGGTGAGTGATGTGATGGGGTCAGGGAGGTGTCAGGGCAGGCAGGGATGGGGCCAGGGCTGGTCTGGCTGGGCACAGCACAAGCTCCTCTCCCCTCTCAGAGGCTTGCCCAGTGCATCTTGCTGGTGTTGATGCCTTAGGATTTTAGATTTTCTATTTTCCATCTATCTGTAACCCTGCAGTTCTTTAGTGTGTAACTCCAAACTCCACACACAGTGTGAGCTGCTGCTTCCCCATTTGGGGCAGACACAACAATTCCTCTCCAGGCCTGGCAATCAAGGCCACCTCACTGGGAAAAAAAGAGTTGGGGGAGCAAACTTGGGGTCAATGACTTCATTACCTGAAGCTGGAATTGGCAGATTAACCCCCAATATCCAAATAGACCAAACTTATAAAAGTGTGAAAACCTCATGACCCATTGTCCATTTTTGGGTGTAGCTCCTGGGGGACTTTGTCTGCCCAAAATGTACCTGAATGTTCTTCAAAAAGAAAAACAAAAAAAAAACAAAAAAACCCCCCAAAAAAACCAAAAAAACCAAAAACAAAACCAAACCAAGCAAAAAAAAAAAAAAACAAAAACAAAAACCAAAAAAACCCAAAAAACCCACAAAAACCAAAAAAACATGCTTTTTATTCCCTGAATTCTGTTTTCAGGTAAGCCCATCAAGGCATCAGTGTGACACCCCTCTTTTTGTGCCTCTGAGGCTCTGGGGGCTGTGGGAGGGATCCTCCAGGCAGGAGCTGTGCTGTGAGGGCTGTGTGTAATTCTAGGGTTGTTGTTCCCAGAGAGCTGACAGCCTGTCATGCAGCACGAGCCACTGGGTGCTGCCTCAGCTCTGCCATCTGCCGTGGTTGCCCTCTTCCCTGCCTACTCCCCGTGCATGATTTGGGTGTTTTCTCCATCCTGCTGAGCTTCCTGCACAGCCCATCCCCTCGTGCCATGCTGGGGCAGCAGCAGGAGGCTGCTGGGGAGCCCTGACCTGGACCAGGTGGGGGGAACCTCCCACGGGGTACCCACCCACTCCTCACTCAGAAATCTCTCTTGTTCTGATAAAGAAACCAAACAAAGTGAGATTTAAGCAAAGTGTCATCGGTCTCATGTGCTGGTGAGATAAAAATCCCTCTTCTCCCTGGCTGTGGGAATTGGACTCAAAAATTCAAGCAGACTTTCAGCCTGCTGTTGTGTGTAATGTAATTTACTCCTCCTTCATAATGAAAAATGTTTGGATAAAAGTGAAAAAACCCATTTTGACCCGTTTTGGTGGTTGGTTAGATGACTTCACAAGTCCCTTCCAACCCAAACTATTCTATGACCCTGCAGAAGGTCACAAGAAAATCCTGACAGATTGAACATTTTGAAGGATGCCTTTCCTACTCCGGTTTAACATTCCAGCAAAGAGGAGAACAGCATGACTGGAGCTGAGGAGGAGAGAGGGGAGAGTGACTAACGAGCAGGAATCAGCAGCAGGGCAGCAGCCTGTGCTGCACCTGCCCAGCCAGCCCCAGGGCACGGCATGGGGAGCACCATATGCACTGCGGGGCTGAGAGCAGCAGCTCACACTGCCCTGCAGATGGGGGAACAGCCCTGCCCTTGAGCAAGGTCAGAGAGAGGGATTTTGGAAGATGGGCAGCTCCAGAGTGCAGGATTTTATTTAAGGCACAGTGGGTTTGTGGTGATGAGGCACTGAGGGTCTGCTCAGGGATATGATGTGCAGGAAGGGCTCTGGCACAGCCATGGGAAATTCTTTAGAGCAGAAATGAGGATTGATAGAGTTACATGAAATTTACAATAAAAATAACTCAGCAAATTTGGCACTTGGATGCAGATTTTGGATAGCTCCTGTTTCCCTCTGTGCACTATATCCATGTTTTAGGTAGTGTCTGAAGGAGTTATTTCAAGCAGGGATGTAGTTGAACGACAACACAAAATAGCCTCTGTTAATGCTGTTACCATGTGTACAAGCTATGCAATGCTGCTTTTTTTCCTAGTAAATGTATTTTCTTCCCAGTTTTGCGTTTCCCTGATTGGCTGGGTCTGTTCCACTTGGGATAAAATAGAAGATGCAGTGTGTGGTAGGTTTAACAACTTGTGGGATGCAGGGGTGAGGTCCCTTCTCCAAGGCAGGACATTATTGTATTTCCTGTGTTTTGTTTTCCTTTCTTTTTGTTTCAAGTGAGTACATCAGGAGGATGAAGGATAGGTCATTCCCCTGACTTGCTTTTCTGCCTAAGTCAGGGAGAGAATTCATGGGAATTAGGGAGAATTCAGAGAGCCAGGAACAGAAAATCCCGTGGTCAGAATGGCCTCTTCCCAGGATTTCAGTCTGCTTCCTCCTCCAGGTCTCTTCCTTTAATAGGAGCTTAAAAGGAGGGTTTTGAATGACCCAAGGGTGTGACTTTTGTTTTTGCTTGGTCAATATACTGGAAATACTCAAGGCCAGGTTGGATGTGGCTTGGAGCGGCCTGGGAGGTGGCAGGGGTTGGAATGACATGACCTTCAAGGACCCTTCCGACCCAAAGCATGCCATGATTCCATGGCTCTGCTGGGAGCTGAGAGCTGGAATCAGCAGGAATTTGCTGCTGGCAGTGGACGGGGTGGGAAGCAGCCAGATCCCCCTGGCATGAAGGACATCAGCACCTCAAAGCCAGGGAGGACATGAGGGCTCAGCTGGAAAAGCTCCACCAGAATCACAAAGCTTTAAAATCCATTTAGTGGCGACTGCAAAATGTTTTGCATAAACTCCTTTTCTTCCTGCCTAAATATGAACACATCCAGATCAATCACCGAGCTCAAGAATCTTCCTGGTTCTTTTGTGAACATCCTGCTTTGTTATTCCTTTCATTTGTCTTGCACAGAACAAGCCAGCACCGAGAAAATAACTTATTGTGGATGATCAGAAAGACCTTTTCTCCCTTGCTTTTCAAACAGCAGTACACAGAAGTGGAATGTTGTCTGTACACAGAGTTGCTGTTTTCCATATATAACCAAGGTGTCACGCAGCTCATTATTTCAGGGAAAAAATCAGTGTCAACAACCAAGGCTTGTGGCTGTCGTTGGGTTTATTAAAAACAAAAACGTTTGATCTCTTGAAGAAAGAAAAGAAATCAGCTCCTGGATTTTAGATTTTTTTTTTTCTGGACTTGATCTTCTCGAAAAGCATCAAAAAATGAAAAATCTAAGGTGACATCCTCTGTTCTCATGGCCCCTAATAGCCAGTCACTCCACCAATTTTTCTAAGTTTATCTTTAATCTACTATTCCCAAACTAATTAGGGACTGAAGGTCTTTGGACTGATTTTCATTTTGTCTTGAGTTATTGTGACATCTTTACTACAAATTCTTTCTCAGTCTAATTAAATTCCTGCAGCATAAATGTCATTTTTCATATCATCACCTGTGGTAGCCTGACTTTGCCTTGGTCTCCTGATGAGGGACTGACTCCCTTCCTTCCTGCTTCATATTTGAGAAGTTTGGCTTGGAGTAAGAACATCTCCAGGCTCAGCACAGACAGGGATTTCATTAATATCCAGGCATTCAAATTTATGGAGTTTTATTAGAAATATCCAGCAGTTGTTCTCTTTTATTAGTTTTCAGAAGAACATTTCAATTTATGCCTTCCTCGAGGCCCAGAGGCAAAGGGCTGAGTTTGAGTTATGCTCTGAGCTGCCAGTGCCCAGCACAGCCCAGAAATCCTCTGCTCTGCTTGGAAACATGGTGCAGGGGCTTATCTGCTAAACAAAATCCAAATGAGAAATGTTGATACTTAATGAAATATAAGTTTGAGGATTTCACAAAAGAAATCTGCTGTCTCTGCTTTAATTTATTAGGGAGAGTTATGTGCAGATGGTATATACAGAGCTATTTCCTGACTGTACTCCAGAGTAAGTTGATTTGTGGTTTAATGACTTTTATCAAAATGAAATAAGCATTTGATCTTTGGATTTGATCTGGCTATATCTGCAGCTGCTACACCACTACAGCAATTACTTCCAAACTGGGCTTTTTGCCCAGGCAAATGGAGTTCGTCCTTGTTTCATGTCTCATTGACTGTCCTGATAATACACACAGTGCTACTGTAGGTTTTTTCTTCCTCTAAATTTGATAGGTGTGAAAGTAAGAGAGTAATTCCCTTTTTATTTTAGTATCAGTGTTGTTTTATTATAATCCATTCACCACTCTGGTTAATTTTATCTTGAAGCTGCTCCCAACTAAAATTCAATACAAGAATGTGCAATTTTCTCCACATAATCCTGCTATGCCCCTCTATAGAGAAACAAGAAATTCATTTATGAATTCTAAATCTCAGACCCCTCGTGGTAATCTTCACATCTGTCCAGTGGTTTAGAGATGAGTTTGTAGGGATATGTTGTGCACCCACGCTGGGCTAAATCCACTCCTAATGGATTTCAGTGGAAGGCAATGGGGTTATACTTGGAATCTATTTACCCCCACGTATCCATCTCTGAAATAGTGGTTTTGTTTTTGTTTTAATTGCTGTCAGATTGAAGCTGTTAAGGTTAGCAATTCTTTTTCCAGGACCATACTTCATTCTTTATTTACTGCTCAGGCCAAGATTTGTCCAAGTTCAGCCTCAAGAACTCCCGGTGGGAGATGGCTGTCATGATTAAGGGTTCTTAGGGCTCGGTGCTGCCAGCTGTGCCCTCCTGAGGAGCTGCAGCTGCCTTTGTGAGCAGGGTGTGGGAGGCAGGAGCTGCTGAGGTGGCTGGCAGCCAGTTCACCTGGGCCAGAGCAGCAGCAGGGAGCAGTCCCTGCACCAGGCCATGCTGGATGAAGATGTTCTGGAAGCAGCCTTGGTTTGGAGCCAGCAGGTCTGAAATCTGCTGATTCACAGTGGCCAGGAGAGGCAGTTGGAAGGAATTATAAAACAAGAGAAAGATCTTTGTTCTCCCCTGTTTTACAGTCACTTCGGGACAAGGCGCTTCACGCTTTGCGTGGCTGGAAGGTAGATTTTAAACTGTCTCTTTTTTGGCTGGATATTTCTTAGAGATAAGCAATAAAAATGGCAATAACTGGGAAGTGACTGGTGGATGAGTTGCCTGGAGATTTGCAGTGCTACCAGGAGCTCTGTGAGAAGGCGGCTCAGCCTCGGAGCCGGGGAAGGTTTTCCTGTGCCAGGGTTGCTGCTGCATCTTTAGCAAATCAAACTCCTTGCACAGTACTTGCTCCTTAATCCAGGAAAATTAAACCACCAGCCACAGCTACATTGTCCAGCCATCTGCTCTCCCAGGTGCTCCCACGGCTGAGCAGAGATGGAGGGATGTGACCTAGAATCCCACTGCAGAGCTGGGATCATTCCCAGCACAGCCCCAGCCTTCAGTCTTCTGCATGGCATCAGATAAAGTAAACATCAAGATTTGATGTGAGAGCATATGTCCATTGCATAATTCATTAGAGTTCTTCTCCACTACTATTTTTAGGTATTTTTCAATCAGAAGTAGAGGGTGAGGATTACTCAGGAAAAGAAAATGATAAGAAAATAATGGGGGAGCTTAGAACGATGTCTGGGTACTTCTGGGACTGAGATCTGGCCATTTAGCTGTGTGTGTTTGGTTTTTAAATAATTGTTTCTGTCCTGGACAGTCCTTCATGACAGCTTGGTGGTGGGATGGTGTAAATCCAACAGCAGAACAGGAAACCTGCTCCTTTTTTAATCAGCACTGCTGCTAAAACCCCTGTCAGGCCAGACACCTCCCATCATTTCAGACTGTATCACTCCACCACCCTGAACGTGGTTATTCCCAATTTCCAAACACTAAACACATCCAAAACCATTTCCCCTCTGTTTTGCAAAGCATCCACTGAGTGTTGCTGGGACACAGCGAGCAGAGTTGGTGGTTTCCCTGCTCAGGTTGTGCAAAATACCTCGTAACTGCAAATCATCACAGCTGCCACAGCTTCCTCTCATGTGTCAGCAGGCTGTGAGCTGCAGCCAGGCAGTGTGAACACCTGGGATGTTCCTGGGCTCTCAAGTTTGCTGAGCCTTGTTTTACCCCACACGTACAGGGCTTGCTGTAAGGAAGTCAGGACAAAAATCCTAACCACACCCCAAACCTCACATTGTACAGCATGAGTTACTGACAAGAAATGGAAGGAGGAGTTATTTTGAGGTTTTTACACTTCCCTATTGCTAGGAGACAGTTCCTGGGCACGCAGGGCTCGTCAGGCTCCCAGAGCGGCCTCCTCGGTGCCGCGGCGTCCATGGCGATGCACGGGGCAGCTCTGAGGGAAACAGGGAGAAGGAAATGGGGCTGGGGGCTGCTTTTCATTTTGAGGCTTTCTGAGACAAATGCAGAACATCTTTGTGCTGGTTTTCTCCCTCAGTTTTTCTCAATGGGGGAAATAACAGTAAAAAGGGAGAGTGGGAACCATGGAATCCAGACATTGAGGCAGCTGCAGGTGCCAAGGACAGCATGGTGCATGAAGTGTCACCTCAGGCTGGCCTTGGTCACAGCTTTCACAGCTTGCTCTCTGCAGAGAGTGGGGTCACAACGTGGTTACAGCACATTTGGGCCAAGTTTGTACTGCTTGGGAAGAGGCAAAACCACAGCACTGCCAGCCAAGTCTGAGCCTGTCCCTGATGGTCAGTCCATGCACAGCATCACCTACCAGCACCTGAGTCCCACCAGCCCTCAGGTCCATGATTAGCACCAGCCTCACCACCTGCAACCCCAGTGTTTAAAATTCTCAGTTCTGACCAAAAATTATACATTTTTTATAGGTGGCCTTTGAGTCATAGTAAAATATATGTATTGTATAGGTGGCCTTGCCTTGATAAGTCTCAGTTGTTCTAATTGGGCTGCAGCTGTGATGTCCTTCAATGGGCTATGGCTGTGACTAATGAAGATAACTGGGATAAAAGGGGGTGGGTTGGCCAGTCAGGGAGAGCCTTGAAGGAGTCCTGAAGAAGTAGGGACAATCTACAGAAGGAGTTAGTGCTGTGACTGCCTAAAAGAAAAGCACCAAGAGGGTATGGGACTTTAGAAATATGATGACAACAATTTTTCCTAAGGCACCTCAGTTTGGGCTGATTGAGGCTGGGGTTGTAAATGGACAGATCTCCTGGGGGTTTGTCATGGGTGGGCAGAGCCTGTAAAAAACCAAAGCTGTCAGGAGAACATGGGAATTTGTCATCCAGAAGAGAGTTGCTGAGACAACTGTGGAGTATCTCACACTGTATTTTTCACACTAATGCCAGATGGCCAGGAATGGGATCCCCCACGTTCTTCTCCCAGTCTGAGAAGACAAGAAAATAAACAAGGAAAATGTCTGTGCTGATGGCATCTGTTGGCTCCCTCATAAGGTGAGTCACTGCTTTTGATTGCTAAAATAATTAGGATTTCTTTCTAATTGGATTCTCGTGTTAACCCTTCCTGTACCATGGATCCCAATCATCCCTTTAGTTCCTGGCAGGAGGTTGGAGCTGGATGATCTTTAAGGTCCCTCCCAACCCAAACCATTCTGGGATTTTGTGGCAAATGAAACTTGGCAGCAATTGCAGGCAAGGACATTTTACACCAGTTGGGTTGTTGGTGTGGAACCCATCCCTCTGCTGCTCCCATCACCTACAGGACCATCCTGGGGTGATCAAAACTCAGTTTCCTTCCAGCTATGGGACAAGAATGCCAGGAATTACAGGAGAGGAAACACAGGGCAGAAATCTGAGGCAATATTTGAGTGTGGGGTGCTCTGCAGCAGGTTTTACTTAGGAGGTGCTTGACACATGCTCCCTGAGAGCTCCCTGAGATCCCTGCACTCCTGCCAGGCATATGTGCACATACATTTATTTTTAAACTCTGACATGCAGCATTTCTTACCTAGCTGGTGCACCAAAGCAGGTTTTTTTTTTCCTTAGCAAATAAGGGAAAGAGCTGGGTAAAGTATAAATGTGTTTCTTAATAGCCTTGTTTGTGACAAAATTGCCAAGTAAATCTTCACACGACATCGGGCTGCGAGTATTTGAGTCACATTTGGACAGCAAAGCCCACTGCATGCAGCTTTCATTACAATATTTCTCTCAAGCACAGTCTGTCTCTCATGTTTTTGTGAACATTGTTTAAAGAACTGATGAAAGGGCTGAAAACTTTTAAAACTTTCCTTTTCTTGGGTCTCTTCAGCTCAGTCTTTCATCACTCAGTCAATAAACAGTGGAGGACTCTTCTGAACTGCAGTGGGAGCGAGGAGGAGAAGGGGAAATTAATGATATCACCAAATTGAAACTCTTTCAAGTTCCCTTTAATTGCAGAGGGCACAGGGAGCTCATTCAGTTTTAATTCTCTGATCTCTTGCTGTCCCCAGGGGAGCAATCCGCCTCTCCTCCCACGCCGCACGCGGTTTTCCTGGGCGGGTTCCTGGCTCCCAGCTCGGGGCTCCTGTGCTGTGCAGAGCCCTTCCCAGCGGGATTCTGGCAGGGGAACAGCAGCCACAGCTGTCACTGAGGTGGTCACGCTGCCCTTGGGCACCACACAGGGCTGATCCTGCTCCATCAAGCCCCTGCTGCCCGTTTGGTGCCTCAGCTGCCAATCTATGGACTGGGGATCACAGGATCCCACGATTTTAGTTGGAAGAACCTTAAACCTCATCCAGCGCCACTCTGGCCATGGGCAGGGACACCTTCCACTGTCCCAGGGTGCTCCAATCCCTGTCCAACCTGGCCTTGGGCACTGCCAGGGATGGGGCAGCCACAGCTGCTCTGCACAGGTGAGTGCCACATATCCAAGCTGTCCAAATTTAAAAGAGAAAACAATAAACCCCCCAAGAACATCCAAAAATTGCTGCTGTCCACTGAGGAGCTTCAGAAGCTACCAAGCATTCCCTGGCTGTCTTTGTCTCATGGGAAATATCAGTGCAAGGGGCTGAAAGCTGCTCAAAGAGCCATTCCCACTGTGGAAAAGCCTGAGGATTATCATCACAACAGGTCCCTGGGCAGAAACATGAAGCATAAAGCTTTAAATTCAAGTCACACTGATAAGAATAACAAATAAAGAGACCAAATTCCCTTAAAAAATGGGATTACCGAGGCCGTGGGGAAGAAATATTTTAAGGGAAGTTAAAGAGAAGTTAATCTGCTTTTATGTAATTTGTTTTCCTATTCTTCCCGAACTGGCTTGCTTTGGAGACAGCTGCTTTCAAGGTTTACAGCCGTGCATATGGTTGGGAGGGCTGGAATTGGCAGCCCTTGGCATGACAGAATAATGGCTAACTGGAAAAATGGCTGGGTAGATAATTTACAGATGATACGACCACATCAAAGCCAGTGAAACACAACCCATTCATTTTTACAGCCTCCAGACTGCTGCCTGTTGTGATGTGTCCCTCCTGATGGCTCTGCTGTCACACAGCCCTGCCCCTCTCCTCCCACGGGCAGGACCCCATGGAAATCCTCATTCCTGGAGGGTTGGACATGGATGGGGCAGGATCCCATGGAAATCCTCATTCCTGGAGGGCTGGACATGGACAGGACAGGATCCCATGGAAATCCTCATTCCTGGAGGGCTGGACACAAACAGGGCAGGCTCCCATGGAAATCCTCATTCCTGGAGGGAAGGTTGGGCATGGATGGGTTTGAGTTCCACTTCCTTCCTGTTCTTCTGTTTAAACTTGGATCAAGGGTTAGTGTTTGGTTTGGGATTTTAACATTCAAGGATAGATTAAGACAGCAGCCTGATGTTAGATGACCATTATATACCAAATGCTATCAAAATCTCCAGCAGCATCAAATCAAGCCCTAAATCCTAAAAGCTTTATATTTTTCCCCAAAAATTACACCAGAGTATCACCTTTGGAGCTGTGTTGTTCTTTGTTCAGCAATAAATGAGCAATTCCTGGAGAAATCCCAGCTGGGATAGTCCTGGCCCTCCCTTGGCCAAGCCCTGAGTGAAAGGCAGATTCTCATGGCTCAATTACAGAGCCACTAAACAAAATGGAAATGTTGATGTTCATTATTGATTTTATCCTTTGCTGCTCTGGAATGGTGCTAGTGGGAGCTGTTTTAATCAGATTACCTTAAAACTTACTTACAGAATGAACTGCTTAATTTATCCCCCCTTTTTTCCTTTCCCAAAGCAATAAGACAGGAAAGGATCAGCTGTGCTTCCTGTAGAGCAGCCCTTCTCTTTTTGGTTTTCTTGCTGTGTTTGTGTAATTCATCTTTTATCACTCTCAAAATCTTTTTTTAGAGCATTTTGCATTTGTTATATCTCCTCAAGTAATCGCTCATATTGGTTATGGAATAGAATAGACTGTGATTGTTGGAGATATAACTGCAAAATATTTCCAATTTCTGGGAATATCTATTGAAAACTACATTTACTGAACATCCATCTCCAGCTCCCTGTGCTGTCAGGTCACAGCTCCGTGTCCCTCCAGCCTGCATGTCTTTGGGATTCAAGTCAGCCAGGCTGATTCTGCTTTAACTGAGGATCTGGGAAGTGCTGCATTCTGAGTGATATATCCTCTCATAATCTGGGAGGTTAAATGGTTTTTCTGATTTGATTCTTTACTGCCTTCCCCATTTCGCATCAGATGAAACCGGCTGTGAAATGGCAGCAAATGCAAGTGGCACATTTGTGTGCTGAGTGCCTGCAGCGAGCTGGGGATGAGGAACTGGCCTTTAATTGCCCCTCATTAGTCATTTGCTGTGTACAATATAACTGGCAATTGCAGTGGGCAAGGGGGCTGAGAAATGCAGCCCCTGTCCTCATCCCAGGCTGGCTGAGGGGCTGGAAGTGGCTCTGACTGAGGCACCAGAGTGCCCAGTTCCTGCCAGGTGTGAGGTCCTGCAAGCTCTGCCCCTTGGCTGGGCTCAGGGAGGGTGGGTGAGCATGACCAGAGAATCTTGGAATTGTTTGAGTTGGGAGGGACCTCAAAGCCCACCCAGTGCCACCCCTGCCATGGCAGGGACACCTCTCACTGTCCCAGGTGCTCCCAGCCCCAGTGTCCAGCCTGGCCTTGGGCACTGCCAGGGATCCAGGGGCAGCCACAGCT